>PVIA01005537.1:0-113796 GCA_004024845.1 Tonatia bakeri
TAGAAAATGAAGGACAGCAATCAAATACAATCTATTATTTATAGCAATGTCTACCTTGAAACATATTAATCAGTTAATCAAGTAATCAGACGGAATATCCAACATGAAAATTACCTACTTTATTTAACACAATCATTTGAGAGGGGCCCTTGGTTATACAGAACCTAAATCTTAGAACATTTTATCCATACTTGGGAATATTATGTTGTCTTAAATTCTGCTCACTCAATAGGAATGGCCTTTCCCTAAACTAAGCATTTTACTGTTTCATGAGAATAAGAAGAAAATGGTCATTAGTTAGGAACTAAGAGGTTGTGTTATAAATCATTAAAAGAAAAGCATAGCAAGTTGGATTGTATTTCTGCTGCTTCATTGTATGTTAGTTTATGTAAATAAGAACTAAAGGCAGACATAGAAAAGCTGGCTTTCACCCCTTAAACAGCATGGGTAAACTTTTATTAGTAGAGATTAAATATTTGTGCCAGCAGCCTAGAGTCTTTCTGAGAAGTCATAGTGTTATGAGCTAAGGGATCATATTCTGCTACAAGCATTGAAGTGAATGTTAACATAGCCTTTTTAACAATTAACAAAGAAATGACATTTTAGAAACTATTGATTCCTTAGATATGTCTCCTTACAAGGTGCAGTGATTTGAATGGGGACCCTCACAAGCTATGTCCACCACTTAATCCCCAGAAACTGTGCATGTGACCTTCCTCGGAAGAAGGGTCTTTGCAGATATAATTAAGTTAAGGATCTGTAGATAAGATTGTCCCAGATTATTAGGTAGGCTGTAAATTCAAGGATGTGTTCTTATAAGAAGCACATGATGGAGATACGAAGGGAGAAGGGGAGAAAGTCCCGTGAAGACAGAGGTAGAGCTTGGGGAGATGCATCCATGGAGACCGCTGACAGCCACCAGCAGCTAGGAAAGGCAAGAACGGCTTCTCCCTCAGAGCCTCCAGGTCAGGGAGTGGCCTCCCTCATACCTTGGTTTCAGACTTCAAGCTTTCAGCATTGTGAGAGAACAGATTTCTAAACTTAAATCACCAAGTTTATATAAATCACTACAGCAACCCTAAAAAGGCAATACATAAAGGTAACTCAATCTTAATTGCTTGTTCTCAATCTCCTTCTAAATGTAAAAGCAAAGAAAAAAAATTTCTGAAGCAGGTACCATCTACTTTGTAAAGCATCATGACCAAATGTTCAAACATGAAAAACTAAGAGAGAACTCCACACAAAAGCAATACTATTGCTGAAAGAAAGCACAGAGTGACAGGGAATGACCATGGGAAAGGATTCCTGGCAGTGAAATTAGGTGAATAAGATGAACTTTGTAGTCGCAGGCAGTTTTACCTCAACTCTCCAAAGGCATTGTGTTCTTCTGGCTAGTTCAACACACCTTTTATGTTCAAGTCCAGGAGTAAGTTAGAAACTGAACACAGCTCTCGCGTTCATCTCTGTCTGCCTTTCTCGTGATGTGGCCAGGCCTCCGTTTTCCAGGGAGAGACAGAAAAGGAACTTGGATGGAATACAATGGATTTGCACAGAGGCTTTTTTTTCTAAGAGCAAAGCACATTTACAGCAAAGAAATCAAATTTTTTCTAAAAAAAAAATGTGGAGCCAGGAATCATACCCACAAGAATAAAAGCAAGCGATTTATCTTTATGGTAATCTAATTCACAAGGTTTACACACCAATTAGTCATTTCTGAACAGAACTCAAAGAGCACTATAAAATAACTGAACAAAACTGTACTTATGGGGAAGTTATAGGATTGGAGCAGAAACGTGATTATTTTCTTTTATACTTGACCCTACTCCTAACATTGCCTTTTACGAATATGTTACCTCACCATCATGAGCAATAATTCAATTCTCAACTATGCTCTATTTTTTTCCAAGTCTCTTGTATCATGGCCACACCACCTTTTAGTATTTGAACTTGTATAAAAACACCAGAGGCTATTATTTTGACATTGGAGGGATGTGTGTTTAATGACATATAGAAACCAAAAGCATGGACACATATATTGTCAGATGAAATCTATTTAAAGAATTTTTAATTACGAGTAGTATGAGTTTCCATCTCTTGGCAATGACAGGGTGAAAATGCCCAGTGTCTCTCTTGTTGCTTTATTTGCCTGAAGGGAGGAGGGAGCAATTTGAAGTTCCAAAAAGCCAGTGCACACATCACGAGGATTCTTCTGTCGTTGGTCAGGTTACCTTGACTTTGTGCTCTGGTTTCCCCACTCTGTCAAAGGGGCATAATTAGCACCCTGGTCTCGGAAAAGCAACCGTGGGAGGGGAAACAGGCCCTGTCAGTGTGGTGGACAATGAAGTTATTTTTGAAGCATGCACTGTGTCTCTTTAGGAAACGAAATATGGCATAGGCTATTACTACAAACATTTAAAATGTTTTTGTATGAAGACTGTATTTGTATTGTCTGTGAACTGTATTTTATGTTAAACTTTGAGGAGAAAGCAAAAGGAAACCTGACATTAACAGTGTCCAATAAGAGAAGCGGATATTATTACTTAGGGTCTATATGGTAAACACTTAGGAAACCCACTAAATATGTGCATTACAAATAATTGAAGGTTTGCACAGCCTATAATAATGGTAAACAACTTATTGAGCCCTTACTGTGTGCTGAGCTCTACATATTTTACATGAAGCACCTCATTGGGTCCTCACAATCACCCTAAGAGGAGACACTATCGTTGTTGCCGTCTTACAGACAAGCTAGGTAAAGTCAAACCGAGGCTGAGGAGGTTAAATGACTTGTACCGAAGCTCTTCACGAGGGACAGAACCAGGACTCCAACTGCCTGACTCAAAAGCATTCATCAACTTCGGTGCTGTGTCACAACAGGTTAAGTATCGTCCACAAGCTATCTTGTGGAAGTCAAGTGCAAGCTTTCAAAATGGTGTAGCAGAGGGAGCCAATCCCTCTGAAATGCTACAGTAATTGTCTGAAGTAAGTCATTTCTCCATACGCATCTAGCACCTGAAGAATTCTTTGGGGATCTCTTATTTTTCACTAAATCTGTAGAAGTTTGAAAGTCTACTTTTCTCCAAATGATCTTTCTCGTCTGTTTCTCTCTCTCTCTCTCTCTCTCACACACACACACACACACACACACACACATGCACACTCACACACACACCATCAGGTCTCTTTATGCTTCTTTGTCCAGTTTCTTACATACGCTTTTCTGTTCAACTGCATTTTGCAACTGAGCCATGCAGGGTTGCCCATAATATCACGAGAATATATGTGATTTATACTCAGTTTAAATCGTATGTTAAGTTGAGTTATGATAATTCTGTCTACAACTCTCAAGTTGAACAACTTGTTTTCTCTAACGACCGTTCCTCCTGTATCGAAGTGCAGCCCGCCAGCACGTTGCCTGTTTCCCCAGAAGTCAGTGAGAAGACTGGGTTTAGTTATCACTATCCATGAATCACATGTTAGAGGTGCGAATGTAATTTTTTCAACATCATCATTATAATAAAGAAAAATATAATTAGTTGGATAAGTCTATTCAGCTAATTAGAGTTATTTGAGCATTAGTGTATTTGAAGTTTGACTCTGTAAAGTAGCAATTCAGTCAACTTATACCAAGTGCCAAAGAGAGAAATAACATTGCCAATGTCGGCTAAATAGAATGAACACTAGACTTGGAATCCTAGACTTCACTTCGAATATGACCCTTCTTGTAATTGCCTTGGAGACCATTGACCAGTAACAGTCTCTCCAAGCCGCAATTTCTACATTGCCAAATTAGAGGTAAAATGACAGATTATTGAGGTTATTAGGGAGATTAAAGGTATAAATTATATAAAGTCACTTTAAAATATGTTTATAAAATTTTTGCTTCTTCTCATCTCATCCTTAAAGAGAAAGCAGCCCTGTTTTCTCATGGACACATGCCTGCAAGCTTGGCAGGAAATGCCATTTTTTGTTTTGTGAGAAACTGGAGCATCAAATTGTCATGGATTTTCTTACTGAGGAAGAACAGTGAATTCATCAGGGTTTTCCAGCGAAACCAAATCAGTAGGAGATACATACCTGCCAGGGAGAGACCTGGGAAAGCCAGCGGTGTGACTCGGTCCAAGTCCATAACCCTTTGAAGCAGGGAGCTGATGGTGTGAATCCTAGGGGCAGGAGAAGATGAAATGAAATGTCCCAGCTCATGCCGTAGGCAGGAGAGAAGGGTGAACTCCTCTTTTCTCTGTCTCTTGTTTTATCGAGTCCTTCAATGGAATGGATGATGCCCACCCACACTGGAGAAGGTATTCTGCTTCAGTCCGCTGATTTCAGATAAGGTCATCCAGAAATATCCTCACAGACACACCTAGAAATAATACGTAATCTGGAAACCCTGTAGCCAATCAAATGGATACATAAAATCAACCATCATAAACACTAAGGGTTCCTCCTACTATGTGCACCGTATTACAAAACGCAAAGTGACTTGGAGAGTTCAAAAATCCCAACTGTTATGAAATATTTCCATAGAAATAAAGTAAAAATAAATGGAGGTAGTGATTTGGGGGGAAATTTTTCATAATTGTTGCAGGTGTTTCCTATCCCCTTTTTCATGTATGTACAAATAATGTCATAACATCTCAGTTTTTCCAGATTTACCAGTAACCTACTTAATTTCCAGTACATGGTATTTTATAAATTTAAATTCTATGTGTTGGACAGAGTTTTTGAACTCTTTTTAAAAAATTTATTTTATTTTTTCCATTACCATTTAGCCCCCTTATATCCCCTCCCCACAGCAGTCACCACACTGGTGTTCAGGTCCATGTGTCCTTTTCCCCTTTTGCTCCACCCCTCCACCTCCTCACCTCACCCCCACCATATCTGTCATCCTGTCCTCTATCCATCAGTCTGTCTCTGTTTTCCTTGTTAGTTCAGTTTGTTCTTTACATTCCCCATATGAGTGAGGTCATATGGTATTTGTCTTTCTCTGACTGGCTTATTTCATTTAACATAATGCTCTCCATGTCCATCCATGCTGTGGCAAATGGTAAAATTTTCTTCTTTTTTACAGCCACGTAGAATTCCATTGTGTAAATGTCCCATAGTGGTTTATCCACTCATCTACAGATGGACACTTGGGCTGCTTCCATATCTTGGCAATTGTACTTAATGCTGCAGTGAACATAGGGGTGCTTAGGTTCTTTGAATTAGTGTTTTGGGTTCCTTCCGATATATTCCCAGAAGTGGGATTGCTGTGGCAAAAGGCATATCCACTTTTAATTTTTTGAGGTATCTCCATACTGCTTTCCACAGTGACTGCACCAATCTGCATTCCCACCAACAGTGTACAAGTGTTCCCCTTCGAGATATCACCTCACACCCGTCAGAATGGCTATTATCAATAAATCAACATCAACAAGTGCTGGTGAAGATGCAGGAGAGGAGTTTTTGAACTCTTACACAGCTTTCCTCACATGCACACAAACATACACACAGACACACACTCACTATGATGTTCTTCATGTTGGTAGAAATTTGTGTTGAGTGAACATTGATACTCAAACCCCTGGATGAGAACCCACTTCATCCATTATCCAATTTAATGGGTTCTGAAGGGATCAGTTCAGAAATCATTATAGCTGACAGGTAAAGGATGGGACCAGGAACATGTAAGTGTTCTGGTATTGAGCATTTGTTAATACATCCATATATCTGGTGTTATCCTTGTCATTTATAATCAAAAGCAAAAAATGCAACACATTAGAATGAGCCTTCTTGTTAGAATTATTCATTTGAGAATAAGTCAGCTGCAGAGTTCTCTGCCATACAAAGGGCTGAGAGAAGTTTGGGTGATTGCTCAGGAACTTTATGAGACCAACATGAGAATCTTTCACATCCAACAGTAGAAATACAGCAAATCCCTTTCAGACAAAACTGTACTCATCACAGATTTTGTATTCCAGGTTACAAAAGAAGAGCTTCTATCAGGCAGATAACTTGTTTTTATCACAGGAACTTTCTTGCAAGAGAATCACTCAGGAGAATTCTTTAAAGAGACATGGGTCGCATCCTGACTCTACCAGCTATAAACTGTTTGACCTTGACAAGAATAGTCCATCTTTTTTAATGTCAAATTTTTACCTTTAATCCCCTTCATCCAGGCAGTCATTTTATTCATTTGACAAATTTGTAAAGTTTTCACTACATGGCTGAAACAATGGTAGGCTCTGGGAGTATTAAAAAATAAAAGTAAAAACTGGCACCTGCCCTCAGTGTGCATGTGAATGAGCCTGCTCAGGTCTCATGGAAAGCATATGCATTAAAGGCGAGAGCATGTATAAATAATCAGCACTATTCTGAAACATCCAGATAATTATCTCATTCTTTTTTAGAAAGAACTTCTCATGGATGTTCTCTTGTTCCTTCCAAAGGCAGTGTCTTTGATAATAGATCCACTTCCTTGATTTCAGCAAAGCACATGGTCACCCAGTGGAAGGCACGTTTCATGCATGGCCTTCTTTATGGTTGTGGAAGGCTGTGTGACTAAGTTCTGGCCAGTGCGGTAAATGTGGGAGTGGACACTTAGGCTTTGCCACTCACAGATGCATGAGCACATGCAAACACTCACAGCCCTTTCCCCTTCTCACTAGCTGGGAGTGACATTGAATTAGACTTGGAGATGCAAGTGACACATTGGCAAACCAGATCACCAGTTCAGCACTGGTCACTGTCAAACTCTTCCTTTTATTTTCTTTAAACTGCTGTATTCTGGTGTCTCTCTATTATAGCAACTAGGTCTGTATCCTAACTAATACAATATATTTTTGACAAATACAGTTTCTACCATATTTATTGTCTTGAATCCTGGAAAGTACATTACTTGTTAATATTAATCACTGAAAAATATTTTTGATTCATCATTTAAACTACTTTAACTATCTTTAAATATTATTAACTACTTTAATATTACTACTACTAAACTACTACTACTATAACTACTAAATATTAACTACTTTAAATATTATTTAACTATCACTCTAATTATACTTAACCTACTTTAATATTTCAAATTTGAGTTAAATTATCTTATAATAATTACAGTGCAGGAAAAATTGCTTACACTCACAAAGGAAACAAGCATTTTAGTGTGTGGCCCTCCTGCTTCAACTAATACCCAATAAAATGAAATTCTTGAACAACAAAATAATTAGAGCATTTTTGTTCAGGATCTGAACTCTTCATTACAGTTTTATAATATTTTTAAATTTCTCTAGTCTTAAGTGGCCCCAGGTAACTTTGCTATTTGACAAAGTCTAGAAATTGTATTTTAAAAAGTCTTAGATATATTTCTGAGTTAATTTTTCAACTTGATCTTGGCATTGTGTAGAACACATTAGGACTTTGTAAACACAGGGTCCAGCAAAGGTAACACCTGCTTGAGTGTGGTGGGCAGAGTAATAATATGGGTGTAATAATTTATAGTTTTAATTTGAACATTTCACCTAATAATGTCATATGGTGTGCTTGAGTGTGATATTGTTGTGACAGGATTACCTGCTTATGATTTTGTAATAAAAGATTTTGTAGGAAAAAGGGGTGGTTGTTTGTGCTGGACCCTGTAAAATGGGCCAGGTGAACATAACTTGTGAAGATGAGAATGTCCCTTCAGTCCAAGAGTATGGATAGGAGCACACACAGAACACAATGGGATGCTTGGCCAGCAGAATGAAATTTAGAGAAACAAGTGAGTGCTGCCCGCCCTGAATGTGTTTCTAAGGTGGTAAACTCTTACGCTGGTGAGACTGCTGTCTACATTGTCTTTGAAAATCTTCATTGAGAAAGACTTTTAGAAAGTATAGCATATCCTTTTGAATTCCTTCATCAATATAAATTTTTATTGGTGGATTTGACCTAATAAATCAACCAATAGTGAGTCAAGACCGAGTATTATAAATAAAACAAATGACAAATTATACACCAACATTTCAGGTCAAAAAGGTCTAAATATGGCAAGATTATCTTTCTACTTGCTGCTTGTTTGAAGTTTTGTCTCTCCCTTAAATCATATATTCAAAATAGCCAGACGCAAAACCAGAGACACCTCGATCTATAAATTATATTGACGTATAGTATTATAGCTGACCCTGGGTGATTCCATGATTTCAAGGGAGTGGGGCTGGTGAGTGTCAGGAGGAGAGATAGTGGCTTGGTTAGAAGCATTGTTTATTTCCTTTCGTGCCCTACGAAGAGTTAGATGAATGACCATTCCCCGTGAGTGCACAGACATGGGCAGGAAAGTCAAAATGCTTCTGTGCACAGCTTCCCCAGGGGGATGGTTCTTCCAGCATTTAAGAGACAGAATAGGCAACAAAGAGAAATTTAGAACACCCTCCAAAACAGAGAAAGTAAAAAAAACTTCATTTAAATCTATACTGAATAGTTATAAGAGGTCAATTTAGGTCATAATAAAATAACAAATATCATTTATTAAATGTCAATATCTAGTTATTTTAAAATATATTATCACTTTAATGCTGTTTTCTTTAGCTTTTATTTTGATGAGAGCCCATTTGTTTGTCCCTTGGTCTCTAGAGAACAAGAGTGTCAAACTCATTTTCACCGGGAGCCACATCAGTCTTGCTGTTGCCTTCAAAGGGCTGAATGTAATTTTAGGACTGTATACATGTAACTACTGTACTCCTTAACTAGGGGCAAGAAGCTCGGTGCTACCACTGGGTAGAAATAAGGTACCAGGCCGGATAAAACAAGGTGGAGGGCTGGATTCAGCCCGCGGGTGGTGTGTTAGTGCAATAGATGGGATGGTGGAGTGAAAATGGAGACAACTGTACTTGAACAATAATAAAAAATATATATTATATTATATTATATTATATCAACAATATGTACCTTAAATAAAGGTATTGCGATTCACGTTTACAGATTAAAAAAAAAAGACAAAGATGGAGCTTTGAAAGGTTAAGAAAAATTGCTCAAAAATATTTATCTTTTAAGTAGACAGATTTGTTTCTAATATAGGTGTGTCTAATCCCATGCCATGCCCTTTCCACTCTCTAAATTTTTACTGGATTTTTATCTCCTTCTGGTGAAGCTGGCCTAGGAGGAAGAATTCTGTCCTTCCGAGCCTCACTCCTGAATGCTCCGTGATTCTCACTGAAAGCTGGGGCCCATGAATTCCGCCAGTTCACACACCAGCAGTGTGCTAGGCGGAGTTTATGTCTCTAAATGCTCTCCTCTGGCTACTTATCTTTTTCCAGGTTCTAGCTAATCAAGATTCTGGAGAAAGGCTAGCCTGGCCACATGTTGTCCCTCCGCAACTGGATCAGCTACTATTATTTACCTTTTCTCTTTTCTTGCACTAACAAGTTGTCTATTGAAACCCAAAATTATACTAGTAATATTACATTATGTTGCTGGGACCAATAAGCCTAGTTTGCCTCTTATTTCACTGATTTCCTGATATTGACAGCATTTTTTTATTTTTCCCATATATCCAATTTTATCATTAATGTTGACATTTGGTTGATTTTTGGCTCAGCTCATTTAAATCCACTTGATTTTGTTTACTTTTTTCTCTCCCTATGCTTCCTATTCACTTCAAGAAAAACTGAATTAGTAACTAAAATACTAGTTGATTTTTTGAGAAGTTAGGTCAGAAACTGTTTTTGTTTATGAGCAAATGGCCTAATGCCATTATCCTCTTACCATTTATCATTGGTAGTTATTTTTACCAGGTCCTTATTCTGACCTAATTATTCCAATTTCATTTCTTCATGTTTTATTAAAGCATGGGTTAAAAATGAATTCAATTTTACAGGCACCTTATACTTATCATTAAATTAATGTCCCTTTCCATTATTAACAAAGTTATTTTCCATCTAGGTATATTTCCTTGAGTTTAGTATATATTCAAATGAGAAAAAAATCCAAATTTTAGAGTATAGAATCGAAAATCATGAGTACTCAAAGTCTTATCAGTTGAGGCAATCTATTGCCATGTGGGTTGAAATTAGTATGTGCATAAGAAATTCAATCAGGTACAAGGCAAATGCTTTATTTTTAACTTCAAGTGTAATATATATATATTCAACTTATTAAATTATATTTCAGCCCAAGCTGTGCAATCATAGTAGGTATCATAGTGAGTTATATCAAATTCGAAGAGAAAAATAGCGGCAGGAACCATCATATTGAATCTAGTCCATCTGCCCTTGGCATTGTCCACAAGACTTTGGTAACTATAGCAACACCGTGGGAGAGAAAGGTAAACAGAACTTCTATATAGGTGTACTGTCCTACACCATGGTCCAAATGTGGCTATTTAAACATGAATATATTAAAATTAAATAAAATGAAAAAAAATCAGTTCTTCAGTCATGCTATTCACATTTTCAGTGCTTTCTGCTTAATAGGCAAATGTGGCTACTGACTGCCACTTTGGATTGCATAGATAGGGAAAATTTATGTCACCCCAGAGAGCGCCAGAGGACAGCACTGCTTTATAGCCCTCAGTGGGTTACTACTCACTGGGACTTAGTCTGAAACTACAATACGTAGAGAAATGACAACTGCGATTTTAAGTAAATACACACATATGTGCACACAGGTTGCATGTCAGCTGAGGGCTTGGGTCGCATCTATTTGACATATTGCGTGATTAAATGTCAGCATGCAGGTAACTGAAGACACTGCCCAGATAAAGGCAGGAAGCTGAGCGAATACAGAAGCTGACAGATTGCATCTGTGACTTTGATATACACACATGTACACACAGGTAGCCTCAGACACTTGTTGAGTGAAAGGCAAAGTCAAAGTATAAAATAATAGTCACCATGACGTACACTAATATACCATGATGTGAGGAGAAAAGTAAAGGGTATTTATGTGATGTTGATAATACTTTACTAAGAAGTAAAAAAATTTCCTTTCATCTCTGCTTAAAGTGATGCATGAAGAACCAAAATTGTTTGTGTCTGTGTTATATTCCTATTTGTCCACTTAAAGAGAGTCAAAGCATCGGGGCCTTGGCCCATGCCAGCTTCCCAGGTTTGTTCTGCAGTGGCCCATGGGTGGACTTTGGAATATAGGGCAGACCTGGCTTTGATTTGAGCATTGCTACTTAGTGAGCTCCGTGACCGTCATGGAGCCTGCGTTTTCTCTTCCCTGGAGTGGGACAACCATGCGCCTGCTTCTTCGGGTCCCCATGAAGGTAAACACAGCAGTGTTGGTATCTGGTGTGGCGAGTGCCAATAAACAAGGATGCTAGTCATTGTATGATCTTTGTCCTCTTTCCTCAGCACCTCTGTGTTTATGTTTGTATCATTCTTTCTCTTTGTGTCTTGTTTCCACTTCTTTGCTCCCTCTGCCTCTCCCCAAACCCAAAGAAATGGAGGGGGGAGGGAAGAGGAGGAGCCCAGGAGCTAAAAGAGAGGAGGTAGGACGAGAGGAAGGGGTGGCAACCCTTTGTAAAAAATGACGACGGATATGCTTCTTCTTTTGGTTCCTAACCACAGCTTTTAATTTTATTTATTTATTTTTTTGTTTTATTTTATCTCTTTATGATAGGGAGTCAGTTTGGCTGGCTTTTAAACCAAAGTAATGATTTGTTTGCTTGAATTAACTAAGTGGTGTACCTACATTCACATCTTTTCTATCTTTCCTGGATTATGTAGCTCTGAAGAATTAATTCCCCTAAAAGTACAATTTGAAACTTATTCAAAATGTTCTTCAACTCATCATCTCTTATTCAGTAAAAGGAAAGTAGTACAGAGGATAAGGCTGAACTTTGGGAATTAGAATTCTCCCCATAACTTTTAAGAGTGTGATCATCATTCATCCATTCAATAAATATGTATTGAGTACTCACTGTATGTCAGCCACTGGGTTAAGGTAAGACATAAATGAAATAGGCAGTGTGAGGTCATTAACCAAGGACCTAATTAAGCATCCAACAAATGTTACCACAGGGCAGCCTAGGCAGAGGAAGAGGAGGCCGAGTGGGTGTGGAGGAGGAGGGCCTGCCATGGCCTCCAGGTTCTGATCCCAGCCCACATGACACTCCAGCCCCTCTGAGCTGTTCACTTGCATCTGCTTATTTCACTCTTTCTCCTCAATGTCTTTTCAGCAAAAGAGTCAGCAAAACTGCCATCTTCTCCACAAAGCCCTCTGATTTCAGAACAATTTGCTCTATTTTTTAAAAAATTCTGATACATCTTCTACCTTAAAAGATACATCAAAGCCAAATTAAAAAAAAATCCTTACATACTCTAGAAAGCTTATAACCATATCTTATGTACAGAAGATGCTCAATGACAATTGATGAGTGAACACGTGAATGAATGAAGAACAGTTGAACCAGACTGTGCAAGTGAGAGGCGGAAATGTGGCACAATCTCTCTGGATTCACATTTTTATGAACCTGTAGATACCAGAATGCACAGTATGGAGTCAAGAAATCTGAGTTCCATGTTCAGATTGAGCAGGGGCTTGCTTTTTAACTTTTGCTAAGTAATTGATCCTTTCCAGTCTCACACATTCCCCAATGCAACACATATTTATCAGGCACTTTCTATCTGCCAAACACTGAAACGTTTCTTCTGAGCTTAATGTTTACCTGGTTTCCCTCCTGATCTGAGTTTGGTAAATTAAAAAAAAAACACAAAAAAAACCTTAGTACTTCTTTGAACTCAAATACTTTCTTACACAGAATAGCTAAGTGTCTAGTACCTGCAAGATTGGTTAATGGGCAAGTCATGTTATAAATCTGACCATTCTTTGGTCAGTGTTCCTGGGCGGGAGGGAACATAAGGGTGCTAGTTAGATTGGTTATTAATTAAATTTGCAAAGGCTTATCAGTAATTAGATAGAATTAAATATTGTCTGTATTACATAGCAGCTTCTTTCTCGATATGAATTGCTCATTCTTTTAAGAGATCAATACAACTAGCTGTATTTGCTCTCTACTTGTTACACTGAATTAAACGGTTTGGGCCCAGTGGGGTCAAAGGTGCCCAGGAACATTTACCATCTGACAGCCATCCAGGGGCCTGTATTTTGTGCATGTGGTAGCCTAGGTCCACTGCAAGGAGCAGGCGTCTGCTTTGGGAAAACAGCTACCACCAGTCTCTAATTGACTTGTTGGCAGTGCGAACAGACAGGGCAGAAGACGCGGAGATGAGTCGACTGGGCCCAGATAAGCACTTGGCATGGACGGGGCCACTGAGTGAAGTTCGTACATAATCCGTAATGAATGAAGGACTACGGGCTGTCAATCCGGCACATGCCAGTGGCATTTAATTCAAGTAAAATATTAATTAAAATAATGATAGACCTCACTGGAGTTTGTTACTCAGCACAGCATCTTGGTCGAGCCCCAGGGGAGCTACCTGCAGGCTTCGTGATTCATTGCCTCTACCCCAGAGAACCTCATTCATCTTACTACCTCCAGGCAAGTCTCAACATAGAGCTCCTAGAATAATGGGTCTTTCACCTACCAGGTTTCTGGGGAAGAAAACCAAAACTTCTCCCTATTACTCATTCCTTGTCTTTACAGCCCCTATACTCTATAAATGTGCATTTATTCCTTTTTATCTCCCTAGCCACAAAGAAGATACTGGCCAGGAACCATCTATTTTGGATGCTGAAGGAATTATTAAGTATTTCTTTAGCCTCCTTTATCTCAATTCAATGTATACTATAATAAAGGTTAGCCTTTATTATAACAGTGATTAAAGTCTGATCAATAATTTGAAATCTGTGGAGTCACTCAGAATACCCATAATTAAAAATAATTTCCATGGATACCCACCAAATACTAAGTTATTTCAGTATGATTTCATTCACAGAGTATTTAAATAAGAAAATGCTTTACTGAGCTTTATTTTTCAGAGGCAATTGATATATTTTCAAGCCTATGTATCTGCAACATTTTTAGCAAATCCAAAAACTAAATTTACCATCACAATTGTCATTAAGTGTATTTCTGAACAATGGTGTCTGAACATAATTAATGATTAATTCATTTGGAATTCATTATGGTAATATTAAATGTGTTTAACTCATTTGATGCTTCTATAGAGGGAGCAACTCTATGCAATTCTTTTGTGATTTACTGATTTTTAAGTTTAAGAGCTCTGAGCATGTGCAGGAAAATAGCTCCACATTGCTCTCTAGTGGTGTGTCCATAAATGACACCCTTCTTTTGTATGGGGTGAAAACCCTCATTCTCCTTTGCTCCTCATTCATTCACTCTCACAGCCTATTTCCCCTCAATACACACTCAGATGTGGTACCTCCATCCCAGTATAAAAGAGGATTGAAGCAATATAGTCCTCAGTCCACCATTAATCAATAGCTGCCCAATATATTTTTACTGTTGTCGTTCAGACTGATTCAGTATTGGATCGAGCTTTATTGAGTCATGGAAAGATCTTCCTTCCTCAGCAGGTCAAATGCAGCTTGACAAAAGCACTGTGCTGAGGCCAGAGACAGCACATAGAGTATAAAGTGCACACATAAAAGCTCCTTGAAAAAGCTGCAACGAGGGGTTACGGAGTTGTCCCAGGTCTCTTATTTCCTGGGTAGCTCTATGTTAACTTCAGAAAGAAGTGAACTCATCTGAGCCTCAAGTCACTGACAACAGAAAAGGATCAGACTGAAAGGACCAAGACCCCAGTCTATACGATATTCTTTACCAGTTACAACTCCGTTGCAAATCTGTTTACCTTCCCTGAGACTTAGCCATTACTACTTTTTATTTAAATTTAAGATGGGTCTCCCTTAAGATATGCACATCATAGTTAGGACTTGTGGAATTAAGCGATTTGTGATCATGCATTCGCCCAACAGCTAGTAAATGGTACAACCTCAGAGTCTTTGCTATAGCAGCCTATACGGCGGCTTGACCTCGAGTAGGAGAAGCTGCCATTACTCAGAGGACTAGCGACTTAACAGGTTTCAGCATTAGCCAGGGTCAGTATGGAAATGACAGCTGCCTTGCATTGACTGTGGGGGAAAGATTAAGAAAAGATGAATGCCTCTCAGCAGCCTGACAGCGGATAGATGATGTGCACGTACTGGAATTCCAACCGAGACAAAAATTCAAACCAGGAAAATGAGAATGAACCAGTTCAGGTGCAAGTTTGCTTCTAAATGAGAAGTAACGTGCACAGAAAAAGACTGAAAGCCAATAGTGCAGAAATGCTAGAGTGGGTTTACAGAGTGTCTTGTGTAAGGAGGTATAAACTGGGCAGTAGGGAGGTGGGGGCAGAGACGGAAAAGCATCATAGCCATTCTGACATGTGTGAGGTGCTTTCTCGTTGTGGTTTTAATTTGAATCTCTCTGATGATTAGTGATGAAGGGATTAAGAGAAACAACAACTCAGACATGAATAAAACAGTATGGTGATGACCATAGGGGAGCGGGGGAGGGAGGAGAGCATAACTGAGGGGTAAATGTTGACCGAAAGAGGCTTGACTTTGAGTGGTGAACACACAATACGATATAGAGATGATGTATTATAGAATTGTACACTTGAAACCTATATAATTTTATCAACCAACATCCCCCCAATAAATCAAGCAAAAATGTTTTTAAGATCTTTATGAATTTATACATTCATATTTATTTGTTGGGTTTAAATTCATTGCAACTACTTTGTTGTGGAAGCTCAGATCGTCCTCAAGTCTTTGGTCTGTGGAAGCCTCTTCAGGCTGATTCCTAAATCCACGTGCCATGAGCCCGTTAGTTTTCGGTTGCTTCCTCTCTGTCTGGTATGCCAGGATGTTTCAAGCTCAACGGGTACAAGCCTGAACCATATCAGACCAGAATCAACCCGTTCTCCAACAAGCCCTTGTTTCTTCCCGTGGGAAGTATTTGTTCAAAACCCAAGTCTGGGTGCTAGGGATGCTCATTGTTATTCAGTCACTACTGCTAGACTTTCTCAGTGGATAGAACTGCAATAGAGATAAAATACCTTTTGAGTTTATTTTTAGTTTTTAATATATTTTATTGACTATGCTGTTATGGTTGTACCATTTCCCTCCCCCTTAGTTCCCCTCCTCCCGGCACAACCCCTTCCATCTACATCCTCCCTTTAGTTCATGTCCATGGATATGTTTTGAGTTTAAAACAGGTTTTCCTAAGCAAACTTTGGAACACAATACTTTACTTAACCTTTCCTATTTTAAATCTGTATGTCCTTTTGTCCCCATCAAGACCCTGGTTCTCAAGGACACAGGGGATGGTGGAATTAGAATTGTTTGTGATTATACAGTATCCCATATTACAGTAGTCTCAGAATAACAATAATAGTATCATCCTAGACAATACTTATTGAGACATATTTGGCTATGCTGTCCCTGTTGTCCCTTAATTTTGTCTATGATTATAATATATCTTTAAAATCAGAATATATAGTCTTTCAAAATAAAAGCTCTCCTTTTCAACCCTCACTTAGTCTTAGCTCGTTAAATTTATCATTGACCAGTTAGCTCACTGTCTCCCCTGGTTATTTCAAATGTCTAAAGCTCATTTTCTAGCAGTTTTCAGGACCAGGAGAACAATGTCCCTGATTACCTGCAGGATGGTAAGAGTTTGGGTCTGCCCTTTATATTTAATGTTAACTTCTATTGACTATAAAATGCTTGAATCACATTTTCTTACCTTGAATATCTCCAATAAATTACTCCAGTTTCTTCTGGCCTAAAGGGTTGCCATCAAAAAGTCTGATCATTACCTAATTACTGCCCTTATAAATCATGTATTATTTCTATTTTGATGCCTAAAATTTTTTTTAAGTAAGCAAACATTTCTTAGATTACATTTTTTAGTATTTTTTTCTGTTTTCTTTCTTTGGTTTTTATTCTCAAGGACAACTATTACTCAGATGTTAGATTTCTCTAATATTTATCATTTTCTCCTGAATTCTTTTTTACTCCTTAATTTCTGAGTTTTTTCTCTTTGTTTTATGTATTCATTGATCTAGATACCCTCTATTTCTGACATTATTTTTTTACTTATATATCATTCTTGAGCTAGACCAATTTGTTTTTCAGTTTTTTCTAATTCTGATTTATGTTGCTCTTGCACATCTGGCATTTTATTTTCTTAATGTTGTTTAGTTCATTTTTAAATAGTACTTTGCAGGTTTGATCTATGCTTTGTGTTATTTTTTATCCTTTTGTGGGCTGTGTGTGTACTTGTCTGCAGGAATGATACTCTCCTTTCATTTTGTTAGAAATTTAACCTCAGTAGATTTCTGTCGCTTGCTTTCACGTGATCTGTTCCCTGCACTCCCACAAGCTCATGTAGCTTTTGTAACCACACAGAGCTCCCCCCCGTTACTGTCATTAGGCCAGAGCTCACTGGAGCCTGTGGGTCAGATCTTTTGCTTTTCTATCGAGTCATTCAGTGTCTGTTTACGTGAAGATTCAGGAAGCTCTAAAACATGTGTTGCCCCCACTGCCACCTTCTTCCCAGAATCAGACTCATTCATTTTTAACCCACAATTAACTTAATAGATTACATTAAATTTGATTTATCTGGAGTACTTCAGTACACTAAATAAATCAACATGTGAACATTCTTTCTGTTTTTTTCTCCAGAGTCAAGTTCCCATTATGTAATCTCCCTAAAAGCTTTCAACAATGCGGGAGAAGGTGTCCCTCTCTATGAAAGTGCCACCACCAGATCTGTAACAGGTAAGCTGAGGCAGTTAATCTTGCTGTGACAAGTAGCCAGTGTTTGAGTTATGGCAAAATAAATAAATGAAACACCGAAAATGTACGTAGTCATGTTCCAAGCCTCATGTGTGTGTAAACACATATACAAACTTTATTATTTTGGGTGTTTTCAAATGAAGTAAGAGAAATTCAGTCTATATACTAGTATATGGACTTAGAGACACAGATCTCTCACTCTCTCTCTTCTCCAAGTAGCTTCATATCGTGGTGCCCTGATACCTCTCTTCATTCTCCTGAGAAGCTTTTCTGAAATCCAGGCAAACTTGGCAAGTGGGCCTTTGAGCAAAGGCTGCCAAATGCCTGAAGGGACACTTGCTTCTCTGTAGAGGGTCCTTTGAGCTAATGTGACAAGGATGAACTACCTCCTGGGGGCTGGATTGGACTGGAAGAATCACACAAGAGGCTTCTTCCTGAGTTGTGACTACAGCTTACACAATAGTGCCCGGGGTCTCTGGACATTAAACGGATTGGCTGCTTCTGGGCTGTGACCTCTAGGAATTCTCATGTGAACGGGACCATAAAGGCAGCACACAAGAGAGCATGTGCCCAAGAAACTGAGGAAAGGATGGATCAGAAAGTGTGATCCAAGCCATTTATGAGACTGTCTGTCTCAATAGAATAACTGACACCCCTGTGGGTCTGTTCAGACACTGGAAAGCCACATGACCACCCCCAATAGTCTTATGTCTGAATCTGAAAGAAAAATCCAAGATTTTCATCTCTTTAATGAATAGTTCAATCCCAACCTCTTTCAAAACCCACAACCTTCAGAATTCAGAGAACTTGCCAGCTACTTTTCCCTTAGTGAGAATGCAGGATCTAAGGGCAAGATTTGATCGTGAGCACCAGAGAGGACATGGGAAATTACTGAGGGCCTGAGTATGATGTCCTGACAAGTAAGTAGGAATAAATAAGCATAAAATAAACAGTGGGATCCTATCACTTCTGCTGTCACCTACCTTTATGTGAGCTCTGTACAGTTGGTCTCCACACGCCCAAGCTCCATCCATAGACCCTTTGGAGAGTGCACAGTTGCTATGTGGCTCCACAGTTGTTACACGATTGTTTCCAGAGCCTCACATCGTTTTACTGATTCCAGACTTTCTAGTAAGGTGAAGTGGTTGTTCCAGAGTCTCCTTGACTTTTTGGCCATTGGTTTCAAGGTCTATATTCTGCCTCAACTGGTATGCAGAACTTGGGTTATATGTCAATATATGCAACTATCTGTGGAGACAGTACATGTCTTTCATTGTATTACCAAGGAGGCTCATGACTCCACAAAAAATGTAAATAAGAAATAATTTTGAATTATATAAGGTCATGGATAAATACCAACAAACAGCATTACTTAAAATTTGAGGGATGCATTCTGGAACTGAGACTCCAAAAGAAAAACTCAACAAATCATGAAAAATAAGCTATTCTAAAATTCAGAAGTAGCAGGATTGAGCTATTACCATTTCTTGAAGAATTACTGCTTTTTAAAATGCTACTATTAAATGTATTATTGCTAAATACAGAGCAATAAGGCAATAGAGGTCCAGAGTGTAAAACACAAGGTAACCTGATGATGGATGGGTGTCTAGGACTGTCCCTTCCCCTTACTCTCTTGCTCTGCAGGCAGCAGGGCCTTTGAGAGACAGCAGCCCACTTTGGCTGGACCCGGGCTTCCCATAATTTTCGGGTAGTGAGTCATCTCCTTCCTGCCTGGCAGAAAAGATGCTGACCAGCTGTTCCCTGGTGTGGTGGCCTTGAGCTTGTGACCAGCTCACACAAAATTGTACTATAGCAAGTCTTTTAAAACTCTCCTTATTATGATTATTTCCCACAACTAAAGCCTGCAAAGAGTGCAGTTAAGGGACCCAACAATGTATTTTTGAGCAGCAAACAGTAATAATAGAGATAGTAGAGTTCAGGTACACTGAGGAGAGGTTGCTCAGAAGGGCCCATTCCGGGCATTGTTGATTTTGTTTCCCTCAGGGTAGCTGTCTGTCCATAAATCTCAGCAGGCAGAATCTATAGTCTGTTCGCTTCCCTGATAAGACTCTGATCCTAACGGATCTGGGAAATGAAATGCCACCAAAAGTTGGACATTGTGTGAGGAATTTTCTCATCAAAGACAAGTCAGTGAGGGTTTGAAGAGGAATGAATACAACTGGCCCTTTCTGAAAGAAGAGCCTACGCTCGTCCCGGATGTGGCCAACTTATTGTGTTTCCACGCATCATGGAGAGTAAAGGCCACGTAAACAGAATCAAAGGTTAAGATTCTGGGAGGAACTCTATCAATAAATGTGCCGTGGCGCCACGTACAAGGCGTTCTTTGTCTCTGAGCTTCTGTGGAGTATTCCCGTGAGCAGTCTCGGAAAAGGCCAGTATAAAGGAAATAAAACACAGAGGCAGTAAATGCCTCAGGCTAGAGTAAGCATCAGGCTCTGGTGTTTTCCACACGCTTGTGCTCATGGATGTCGGCACGTTCTGGGGCCCCATCTCGTCTGAACATATCAGCGTGAGAGCTGAAGAAAGTGTCAGCAGGTCAGATGGGCGGGTCGAGTTTCATTTTGGCTGCAAAGCCTGTTATTTCTTCTTGTTGCAAGCACAAGACAGGATGAGCCTGGAGAAGGGGAGAGGGCAGGGGAATAATGAGGTGTGTTATTCGAATTTGTTTTTTTCTCCACTGTTTTATCAAAGTCTAAATGAAGTACAATCCAGATGTCAGATTGTGTTATTTTTTTAAAAGCTCTTTCTGAATGTAAAAATATTGGCTGAAAAATTCATGGGCTCTTACCAAAACATCTATTAGGAATTGAATAGGTTTCTCTTCTTAGCAGAAAGTTTGAGGCTATATTTTGTCTTTTTAAAATCTTTTATTTTTTTTACTCTTTTGAATATAACCAGTGAAAATCAATGGCATATAAGGCACCCAGGAGTATTTAAAAAAAAACTGAAAAGAAGTTGTTTAGCAACAAAGGGATGTTTTTAATTCAACTACTCAGTTTGTGCCCTGAGAGAAAAAGATAATTTGCAGTATATTTAGCATATATGAATTTAGAGCAGTATTTGCCATCCACTAGAATATTCTGCTTTGTAGGAAAAGCTCTATATCAGTACTAATTTAATATGGGAGGCACCAAGCTTATGAAATCACTAAGCACTTGCAATTGGCTAGTGCAACAGACGTGAATTTTCAATTGTATTTAATTTTAATTAATTTTAATTTTAATTGTTTGTAGCTAGTGGCTATTGTATTAGACAATGCAGCTGTAAAGGTGGTAGCAAGTAGAATGACAAGCCGTGCTTGAAAAAAAAATCCCTGAAATAATCAAGAAAAATTTGTCCCAAGGTAGAAAATTTTTAATTCTGTGATCCCATAGATATGTGCTATCACCCAGCTGCATTACTCGGAACTTGAGGGACGCATTCTGGAACTGAGGCTTCAAGAAACTCAGCAAAAAAAAAAAAAAAAATCATAAAAAATACACTCTTCTAATGCTCAGAAATAGCAGAACTGAGCATTAACATTTCTTAAAGTAGAATCACTAATTTTCAAAACCTTATGTATGGTACCTGTGAAAGGCTACATAGTTAAGATGGGTTTACCAACAAAATTAAATTGAGCAAAGAAACAGCAAATAAGGTAAGTCATTAATAGAGCTTGGTCAAAAAGAAGTTGGTGATTTAGAGGAGGCCTCCCATGCACATAGCATCTTTCTGGGATAGTCTGCGAAGAATAGAAACAAGTAAAGTAAAGCAGCACCCATGGTAGTTTGGCAATGCCTCCTTCCACTGATGCACCAGCCTGACAATGGACTAGGACTCTCTTGGAGGCGGTGGTGGCTGTAGTTCCCTCTTTATCATTTCATAAATCCATTTGGGGAAGGGCTTTAAAGCAGCCCTCACCAAAGACACATCAAAAACATGCAGAAAGCCTGGGCTCTGTCATTAAATTTTAAACACACATTCTCTCTCTCTCTCTCTCTTCTTTGTCCTTTCCTTTTGTAGTTTTTGCTTTTGGGTTTTATATTTCGCTCTAAAGACCACACACAGTCCAGTAAACTACTAAATAATTCATTGAAAAACAGAGGGATGAGTAGGAACTATGCATTTGAAATGCATTGGACAAAGTGAAGTCATCATCAAAACCAGCCAGTAGCTGCTGCTTTTGCAACTAGGCTGTTTAAAAGCATCAGTTCTGTGTGCGCCCTGCTGCAGGGACCTGGCATTCTGGTGGGTCTTCTCTTCCCAAGAAGCATCCTATGCCCAGCCTGAGAGCTCATCTTGGTTGGTTGTGGTTGTTGTTGTTAGTAGGAATATACATTATATGATTGAAAGGTAAAGTTTAAAAAATGTAAATGTCTTAGTTATAAAACAAAAGCCTGAAAATTGGACTCTATCTATGACTGCAAAATGAGCTCCTCTGATTCTGATATACCCAGCATAAAAATAAGTACAAGATTTTTCTAGAAAATTTTATAAAACTACACTCATCCTTCTGCAGATTCTGATGATATTGTGGATCAAAGAATGTGTGTCCCTTGGCACACGTGTGATGGTTTATTCTGCCTCCCACCCAATAATATAGTCTTCCCATGGAACTTGAGTTTTTAGAACAAGGACCTTGGAAAATAGAAATGCTCTAAAAGACCAAAAACTGAGCTCACTGTGTGAGAATGTGGGTGAAATGGGTACGTCTACACTTTCTCCAAGGACTTTGGTCTAAGGGAACCTGCTACACCAAGTGCGACCTGCAATCTAATGATCACACTTACCAGTGAACCAGGTGGACTGTGGGCTTGGCCAGTCCAGTTTTGTGTAATCGTAGCCACAGGCCTCAGGGCCCTTTGATCTTATTTCTTATTCGTTTCTTGCCCAAACAGTGTTTGTGTAGGTATAAGTCAGGCAGTAATAAAAACATTAGAGAAACAAAATCAAGTTAAAGGTGAAGAAACCAAACAAATGAACACCAACAACAAAACAACAGGCATTAGAAAGGCTTGGATTTCTTTTGCAGGAGGAAATAAACCAGACACTCCTTTTAATCTTATTTAAAATTATCTGTGTAGTTATAAATGTTACCTTCTATACTAGATCTTTGAAGAAGTAATGTGCAACATTAGACTTTTAAAGTATATAACTGGAAGTGACATCCAAATTAATAAAAACCACCTCAAGGGAATGAGCAAATGAGAGAAAATAGTTATTTTCTTAATATAACAATACTGTTTATGATGAGTTTTCCGATTAAATTAATTGTATTTTTTTCTGTTCTTCTCATGTTCCCTTTCATCATTATTGCCATGCATTTAACTCATTGTGATGTGTTACCACTGATGTTTATTTTTTAACTCTTTTATTTACATATTTATTTGTTTGTTTCATTTGATGGGTTTGTAAACCCAGATCCCACTGACCCAGTTGATTATTATCCTTTGCTTGATGATTTCCCCACCTCGGTCCCAGATGTCTCCACCCCCATGCTCCCACCTGTAGGTGTGCAGGCTGTGGCTCTTACCCATGATGCCGTGAGGGTCAGCTGGGCAGACAACTCTGTCCCTAAGAACCAAAAAACGTCTGAAGTACGACTTTACACTGTCCGGTGGAGGACCAGCTTTTCTGCAAATGCGAAATACAAGGTGAAGTCTTAATTGATAGTATGAAATTTTACACGAACTGTCATTTGTGTTAATACATTGTTTTATATGCTTCCTGGACTGTCATGGACCATTTTGCTGCAGAGACACTGAATGGGAAAAAGAACAAAGCATTTTAATAACTTAGTAGTTCAAATTAGTACAGGAACAATTATGTCTAAGGAAACAATGCTAAGGCAACATAGAAAAACATCAAGAGATGCAAAATGGTATTTGAACTCCACCCGATGCTGAGTTTGTAGAAATAATTTGCTAAATAAAGCATTCTGTACAAAGGAATGCCATTTTCCTTTGAAACAGCAGGGCTCTCCATTAATTTGCTGGATGGATTTTGGTGTTTGTTTGTTTTTTCTTTTGGAATCTGGATTGATGCCAAAGGCAACCCTATTAATGTCACTGAGGACTTACCTACCTAACAGTGAATCTGACTGCAAATACATAACCGGGAGATTTTTATAATGTCCTTGGAAAGCACTCTAAGCCACTACCATCTACTTTGTCTGTTTAGCCTGGAAACATCTTCATGAAGTAAAGAAAACCCATAATGCACACTGCCCTGTAACTAAAGTAAATTAGACAAGGCTCCTTATTCCTGTCCTATCACTTAGTCACCTCACGAACCCCCTAAGAGCTCCTTAGAGATACATATTTGAGGCATTGTTCTGAATAATTTTAAGTGTCTATCAGCCAACCACAGGAATTGCATCAGATCATTATATACTGGGACAACTTTGTTATCACATAAGCCTGCCACACTGTAAGTGTATACAAACAATACACAGGAGTAGACAAAAATGAGATCGACAAGTGATTATCAAGCACCCATGATGTCCCTAGAACCGTGCAGCTCAAACATTGATTAGTCGTCGTTCCTTAATATATTATTTGTGATTTTGGAATGAGTAATACACTTGGCTCCATATACTGACTCCAAAGAATTCATAAGCTATTCAAAAGAGATAATATACAAAAATATATACAAAATCACATTTAAAACATAAAGCTCACAAGATGGTAACTCGGGATGAACAAAGTAGCATTGAAAACAAGAGAATAAGTGTTACCCAACAGCCAAGGACACAAACAATAACTCAACTCTGGCACTCTGGTTTCTTATATTCCTCCCCTGTACCACGCTCTGTGGTCACTGTCAGGGACAGTTTGGAAGTCCCGAGACTGTAACCAATGTTCTTTCCATCAAACGGGCATCTTGCCTCATCCAGCCTCCAGCCAGAGGTGACTGGGGGATGAAAATACCTGCGTGGAATTTCTGATTGTAAAGACCCTGGTGATAAAGCAAAATCCCACCAGTAGTTTTATAAGTCAGCCTTTCTTCCTGTAGTCGTGCTCAATCTGCTTCCAGTCGATTTTAACGTTTAAGTGGCATAAAATCCACACTTCATCATAGATCAGTTTTCAAGTCAAAACTGTTCTTTAAAAAGTCGTCTTCGGTATTGCCACCATGCTAGGTCAGGTATATCCAAACGGTACCATTGATGTAAGATATTGTTGTAAGTATCCTATCCATCTCTGCAGAGCATTAAATTTAAGGCTGAACAGAACTATAAATATAGATAACATTATCAGACAAGACAATCAATGAAACATATGACGGCACTTTTTTAAAAATCTCTTTATATACACATTGCCCAATTCTAAATTTACTTGAAAATAATGACTTTAAAATTTTATGTCCATAATCGCTACACTTTGTTACATTCATTTCACAAAAAGGCCATACTTTGCCAGTCTGTGAGACGTTCTGAAGGACAATGGTTGTTCTCTGCAGAATAGTCTGAGTTCCAAAATCTCTTGAGTGAGGTATTTTCTTTCAGTTGAATAGTTAACAGAGCAGACACAGAATTATCGAGTGTCACAAAGAATGTCTGGAAAGTGAGTCCCAACCCCAAAACTATCCTCTGTAAGAAAAGGCTGAATTTCTCTTGTGGATTGAAGTTTGGAAATAGAAAAAAGATTTTACCTGTTTCTCTCCCCATCATCTTCCCTGGCCCAAGTCTTCCAGTCACTAGCACTCAATCCCCCTTCTCATGCAGTCCACATCCACACCCTGAGAAGGAGGGTTCAAGGGAAAGAGTTGGGTAATTTGAGCAGCAAGGATAAGTGGAGAACATATCTGATCCACTAGAGAGACATACAGTGCATTTAAATTTTACACATAATGATAATAGAATTCTCTGGTTTTGCATTTGGGACTTTTCAAACAACTGCCATAACTGTTTTTGCATCCCACTCTCCACTACAGTTTTATAAGGTAGGCAGGGCATACACATGGTCGAGAGAAAAAATACATACATACATGAAGTCAAATGATCTGGGCTCAGGGTCAGCTTCACCATGTCCTGTCATCACTTAACTCACTCAGTCTCATTTTTCTCATCTGTATGATTTGGACATTTGCATCTATTATAAAAAGAGAGAGAGATTCTCCAGAGTTGGATGTATATGTAAATGTGTCTATGAAAACATAGGTAGGTTTTCTAACTGGAGAAAATGCTCCATTAACTAGAGCTGGAACTCAGGGTGAACTGATAGCATTACCCGGAGTCTCCTCACAGGACTACCTTTCTGTAGGCTTCGTTTAGTGCCAATTTCAAGCCATAATCCAGACACTCATATTTTCTTTGTCTAAAACTCTATTGATTTTCTTTATCAAGTGGAGAAATAGTCTATAATTTATTTTCTACTAGAGCTATCAATCACATGATGTCTTCTGTGAATTTTCACTCCAAATACATTCCTTGACCTCTGGCTAGTGGTTCCCAGATGCAGTGTGGGTGTCACAGCAGATGTGAAGTTGTGCAAGCCTGTCTGTGCCCTCGATACACTGACAACTCAAAATGGAATTGTACGCCTGCCTAAAATTATAGAGCACATTAGACAATGCATGAAATATTGTAGCTAACACTGATTTAATACTTACTCTGGGCCAGGCACTATGTTTCACTTGGCTTATTTCACACTTAAATAATGCCACAAGGTCAGTGCTATGGTTTTCTCTGTTTTATAGAAGAGGAAATGGAGGCTCAGATAGGTAGTACCTGGGTTTTATATGCTCACAAATATTAATGGCCATGATTTCACAAAGCACTCCGAGGCTACTGATTTAGGATGAGAAGCAACTTTCCATGAGGGTCCTGAGAAAACTCAGTGAATGCAAGTGTGCCATTCTAGACCACAAACGGGGACAGTATTGCTTAGTGGCCTCCCGAATGTCAGTGATATCCAAGCTCAAAGAGACCAATTTTTTGATATGTGATCCTTCCCTCCCAGCTGAAAAGTTTCTCATGAGACTTTGAGGTGTTCATGATGATAGCAAAGGAGGCCAAGATGGGAAATTATATCCCAGCTGCCCATTTTGTGTTCTACCTGATGTGATTCCATCTTCTTGTGTCTACAAAGTATTTTTCAGTTATTTAGGGCACACATTTTGACAGCTATTTATGAGGTCATTGGTTTAATAGGATGGATGGCCACATCTCAGATATTACCTGTGTAGCTAAATATTTATTTGGTTTCATAGTGAAATGTAGGATTTTCATATCTATGATCTAAGAAGGATTCATAGTAGAGTAAAAAAATATACCACACTAGAGTAATAAGGGAGGAGATGACATAGGTGGGCAAAGAGAGCTTTCCTTGGTTTTCTAGACATAGATGTATAACAAATATAGTAAGCATAAAAGTCAATGAAACTATTTAACTTTGGAAGACCAAGATCTAAATGCCAAACATTATACATTTTATAAATAGTGTAAATAGTCTTAAACTTGCCTGATTATATGGAAAATATGAATTAACCTAGAAGAGTAACCTGTTTTATTCTTCATTACCATTTTGATCTTTTAAGTAACCAACAAAGACAGATAATTTACTTTTGACTAAAATATCTTCAATCTGTTATTTAAAAGACAAAAAAAAATGGATTCAGAAGACAAATAACATTAACACTAACATAATGCTTTAATATCTATTCAATTTTCTGTTCCTTTCTGGGTCAGCAACTTTGGTGACCACACGTAAATGTGTGTGTATGTGAAGTGTGCACAAAAGAAGAAAACCACATGGCGCAACAATTGCTTTTGTCCATTTTCTGTATAATAGCCACACAGGTTCTTGAGTCATTAAAAGTTTGTACCATAAAGCCTTTTTGCAAAAACCATAAGTAGAACTCTCAAAACTTAATTTTATCACCAGTGGAAAATAATCATAATGATCTATGCAACATGCACAACATTAAAAACTGAAAAAAATTTTGATGATTACAAGTAAATTGAAGTTAAAGTCAGTGCAGAGAAACTTAAAGATGTGCAACTGACTAAAGGAAACAGAATCAGTCTTGTTGCCATGGTTACTGCCTCACTTGGGAAAATGTATCAGCTAGCTGCCCCTTAACACAGCGTAACGCCTGAGTTTGTTGATGATGTTATGGATGTACAATCAGTCAGTATAAACCAGTTGACAGGAAGTAAAGTCATTGCTATGTCCTAGCTTTCTAGACTCCTTTCTTGTTGGTTTATTTGATAGACTTTTTACATCTTGATTTACCAAGTTGATAGAGTTCATTGTTTTCTCTGCTTATTTCCCACTTGTATAGTCAGAAGATACAACAGCTCTGAGTTACACAGCAACAGGCCTCAAACCAAACACAATGTACGAGTTCTCAGTCATGGTAACAAAAAACAGAAGGTCAAGCACGTGGAGCATGACTGCGCATGCCACCACGTATGAAGCAGGTATGTGAAAAAAGCTAGCTTCAAAATTTCTGTTTCTGATATTTGGTAATGGTGTTGCCCAAGTTCTGTGGAAATTGGAACATAGTGCATTTTGATGCCTAAATTATACGTTACCTTATATAAAACATCTTTTACTTTATAGTTCATAGTACTTTTATATCTAATATTATCCTCTCTGTTCTAGAAAAGTAGAAATTGAATCCCTAATGGATTAAGTAATCTGGTTTTAATCTGGGCATTAACTCAGGGGATCTGAATAGAAATTCTCTTAAGGTGCTTGCATAAAAGCAGAAATCTATACATTGAACTCTCTGTGTCCAAAACATTTGTGTCATTGATCAACAGTCACAGTGGGTATTTACTTTTCTGGAAAGAAATTAGATAAAAAATAAAGCATTGCATTATAACAGTAGTCTCATGGATTCTTACCCTAAATAACTTCAGCTAGACATGGGAGGCAGTTTCTGGGTGGTCACGTTCACTCTTTGGAAATAAGAGAACACAATGGAAAACCTTCATGCAATTTGAAGTAGTTCAAATCTAGGGTAAAAGCAATTCACTGTAAATTGTACCAGTCACTTTTACTATGGATCATAAATGTTGAGTTTATAACCCTAACAGTGTACTTGGCATTCATAGTTTACAGGGATCCAACATCTGGAGAATACAGGGTTTAACATGCTTTTTGATTGGTTTTGTGGTATTGGATCATACAATTTTTTAAAACTATGATGATAAAACTCTTCTCTGGGTAAATTGAACTTCTCTTTCTATTAGAATTTATCCCATGTCTTTGCAGTTCTAATTTTTATTTTTGGCTACCATGTTAAATCGGAGAGTTCACTGTACTTTCAGATTTTTGTGGCTACTTTTTCCTATAAGAAGTTTTCTAGTTCATCTGATTTAATTTCAACATCCTTTGTTTCTCTTTTACATGTTCACATATATTAATTCCTTCTCCTAGAATTCCACCCTGAATGCCAGTGTTCACATGTCCTTCTGAAGACTGGGATGAGCTGAATGAGTTGTGTTTTATGGGGAGAATGAAAACTCTGCCCTTTCTTTTTACTTAAAATGAGGTGGAGTTCAATGTAAACCACTAAGACATCTGGTCTTCCCTGAGTGAAAGAGAACAAGTAGTAATTTCCTATCAACTCACACAAATTCATTCATTTTTCTCTTTCGTAAGCACAAAATGCACACCAACATCTGACTTGATAAATGTACCCTATTGATTTCTCATCAACTGCCTAACCTTGTAGGGACACTGATGGTGAGACCTATTGCCTACAAAAAGATATTAACTTTTACAAATGTGGGTAGGAGGAAGGGTGATTGTCAAAACAGATAATGATCTGGACAAAGGTGTAAATAGCATGTGGATGAGATCTCTGGGTGATGATGAGAAGCAGGAAGTAATTCACAAGTGTCTGCTGGTTTTATAATGTGAGAAGGAAATGAAGTGAATGAGATGACTTGAGGGTTTGCTTCTAATTCTGCAATAACATAAAGACTGGAGGGGCTGCACCGTTAGGCCCATGTGCTGAAATTGCTCACAATAAAGACAAGGGTGGCAGGCAGATTCTTGAAACAAAACATTTCATTCTGCCCAGGTGATGAATACTTAATTTTACTCTAGTCAGTTTAAGTAAAATAAAAATAACTGCAAGGGCACCTGACAGAATGGGTCTTGGGGAGAGACAGAAACCAGAGGTGCTCCCAGGTTTAGAGAGGAAGAACTATGGAACCATCATTCAAGGTGTTGCCATCACAGTGGTTTGACTTGGTGTTTTTCTTCCTTGAATTAACATTCAGTTTTCCAGAGAGAGAGAGAGAGTCCCACAGCTAAGGAAAGAGGGAACGAAGGCCCTGAAGTTCATGGTACACAGCGGAGAGCTAATTCCCAAAGAAAAGAGCCGAGTGCTTCTCCAAATGAAGGAAGAAGGGATGAGATGTTGGACAGTCCAAATACAAATGTCCTTCAGGATTTCCATGCTGGAAATCTAAATCTTGAATGTTCCCTTCTATTCCTGCACTTAAAAAATCAAGCATGGGAGAAAATGAGAACCAGGCAAATCACGGGGTAATACTTGTCCAGTCAACTGAGAGATTAAATCATGAGTTTCCAATCATGTTTATTTATAATCATCAGGCCCTGAGATAGACATTTAGTATAAAAAATAAAGAGAATACAGCCAATATCTTTGAGAGAATTATCCTTTAATAGAGGAGAAAAAAATATTTGTTGAACCCAAAGTAACAGGAGAAATATAATTACAGAATTTTGGGCAAGTTGAAATCAGAGCAAATTTATCCAGGTATAAATTCTGTATGGAGAAATAAGGGGAGGGTTCGCAAAAGAAATAATGATTGAGCTATGGCCTGGGTGGATGATCAGGTACCCATTCCAGAGCTTTCCAAAGGGAGGGGACAGTGTGTACAAAAATGCACAATCAAGTATCAGAAAGATGTCATCCAGTCCAGAGACACTTAGAATGGTTCCGAGTGATAGGGGCACCGTACTCATGGACAGCAAGCGGAAGTGAGGCTGAAAAGAAAGCAAAGCGTAAGTCCTGCAGGACCTGATGTTTATTCCTTACTGTTGTTTATTCAGATTTAATCCAAAGAGGATGGGTAGTCAAAGAATTTCTAAAAGGTCACTCCAGGCATGAGATTGGAGAGAGGCAGAACAGACATATTCTGTTTAGTTTAGTAGGGGTAATTGAAGAGGTTAGGACCATATTCTTTTCCAAATATGAGGAAATAGTGTGCGTGTCATATGATATTTCTACACATTGGAGCTATTGATTTCAATACCAGAATCTGTTCACCAACATTCACAACTTTCTAGGTGTGTCTTTTTAGGGTCATGGTCACTATTGATTGGTTGGCATGGGGTAGGGACTGCTTGATCATTGTGTCTGGTCCTGATATCAGCCGTGAATTCATTTCATCTGGTTCTGCTGCTTCTCTGGGCCTGGAGATGAAACACAGCGGAGGCCTGGATGTCATCTCTAGTTTGACCGAAACTCCATCTCTGTGGTCAGCACACCTGAGACTTTGTTTCTGAAATTATCTGATGCTGATCAGAAACTCATGGTCCTGAGGGCTGCATGATTAAGGGAGTGGTCCTGCAAGGGTGAAGGAGACGGGTGGGTCAGGGTGCTGGGCGGGGCCAGTTTGAGGCAAAGAAAAGAAAGGAGAAAACGCCATGTGAAAGAAACAAAGTCTCTATGCGGTTACATCAGCCTAAAATAATCCTTATACCAAAAAGGCATGTTTGGGGGTGACAAATGCTGCTCCCCTTCAACAACATGTGGGAAAAACTCTAAGAAAGGCAGGCTTTCCCACCATCTCACTTCCTGCCAGGTTGACACTCAGACCCTCATAAATTCCTTGACTCCTCCATTTTCAAATATTTCTCTGCCTTCTTGTTAGGAGATAACTGGCGTGTTACCTAAACAAGAGGTTTTGATCTGCGTTTAAATTTATTCTTTGCGGTTTTTAAGGAAATACTGAATTAGGTGACATTTTCAATTATAAATCCCCTGGAGCATAACACAGTTCCGTCTGATGGAAACGTGTAGCCGTCAGTCTCACCACGTGTGTGTGCATTCGTTTGCTGTATTGTGCTTCTCACCGTTTCAGCGTGGCACTCGCTGGAAAATACCAGCTACGCTTTTTTCCTCCATAATCACGCATATTCTCCTCCCTCTAAGTTCACTCTTTTGGAAGTCATTTCACTTCCATGAAAAACCAGTAACGTCTGTGTTGTTTGTATGCTTATGTAATTCGAGTAGTTGAGATAAATTGTAAATGGTGAAATAAGCATGATATACTGCATGATGGATTCTGAGTGTCAACATCATGATTAGAAGTCCTATAAATGTCTGTTCTCTTTCACATGCAATGACAAGGCCTTGTCTCCCTTTCGTCTCACAGCCCCGACCTCTGCTCCCAAGGATCTGACAGTCATTACTCGGGAAGGGAAGCCTCGCACAGTCATCGTGAGCTGGCAGCCTCCCCTGGAAGCCAACGGGAAAATTACTGGTAAGTACCACGGCTTTATTTTGAGTGTTGCTCTGCTTGGCCTGTGACCGCTAGCCGTGAGGGCACTGCTCATACCTTTGGTGTATTAGTTTTCTGTCCCAGCATCTCAGTGGACTCCCTGACCCTTTCTGATGGTCAGCACTGACCGTGGGGTTCTTCTGATGGGCACGCACCTAGGCACACATACACATTTGATTTGAGTCGCTTCCTGAACAATGTGTCCTTCAGTTAATATAGACTGTTTGCTTCTCATTCGGGGCAGCATGAGGACAACCTTCTAATGGAATGCCCGTGAGCACAAATGACTAAAAAGGAGCCCATGTTTGGCAATTATGAAACCCTAAAGACACCTAATGACCATGTATTTCTGTATGGCACATATGAAGATTTGTCTGAGTAGATTTTTAGTTTCTCACTTGCCTTTTAGCTTCTTACTTAAATCCTAAGGTTCAGAAAACACTTAATACTGACTGACAGAAATTGAACTTAATGACTATTTCACAGTGACAGATTTTATTTTGCCAAATATTGCTGATAATACCAATGCCTAATTAAGGCATCCATTAGAAGCCTGTAATGTTAATTTAGTATGAAAAATATAATGGAGTTCTATCATGGATTTTGCATTTAAATGATCACTTTAGTCTTTTAATAGATGTCTCCATAGCATATGATTATTATGAAAATATTGTATAACTAAAGATGTGCACATTATAGTCTAATTAGCTTGAACCAGGGGGTTAGGCACATGTAAGAGTCACTCCTTTTCGTTTTCTTTTTGGCTTACACGGGGTGGATAGCGCTATTATAAATTAGCAAAGTAATTCAGTCATTCTGTGATGCAGAGATGAGCATGGAAATTATAGTTCAAACAACACTCGTGCTTTATGTGAGTTACTTTCTGAATTTTACAAAATGAAAAGAGAATGTGGAAATTCCAAATGTAGTGCAAATATAAGTTGAAGACTTGTTTTCTCTAGGAAATTGCTCCTAGTGCAATAGCTAACAGAATTTTCATTTGAACTGACAAACACGGGAAGAGAAAAGGGACATAAAATCTTCCCCAAATCTTATATGCTTGGTTGTCACTCTGCCAGGCTTTTTAAAATTGAGACTGACTCATTCTAATTTTCTCCTTATTTTCCCCTTAGTGTTATGATCTATTTTTATTGGTTCTATTTCAGTACTTTTATAGGTTTTGATTGGTTGTGCATGATGACTATTTTGTTATCTTACAAACTTATTTATAAACATATGGTAATTCAACAGATAATAAGTTCAAAAAACAATAGAAGTTTTCTACATCAACACAAGTTTTGGGGGGGAATATATTTTTTCTTAAAGGATAAAATAAGGCATATACTACCCAATTTTCCACCCTTATTTAAATAAGTCTCATCAAATAGTCAGTGCAAACAGTAGAATTTGTTTTCAACTCTGAAAGGGATTTTTCTTTTTCTTTTTAAGAGAAAGTAAATGGAAAAAATGCAAATTGATCTAAGCAAAAAAGTTAGCTTGCCAAAATCACAGTGTATGTATGAGACCTTGTTCCACGTATTTTATGTGGAGTTATATAATAGTTCCCACAACTAAAAATTCATTTTCTAATAATGGTGTGGTAAAAGTATAGGAGGCAGAACTTTTTACCTTTAAAGCTTATAATCCACTTATAAAGACCAAGTTGTGATTTTCAAGTGGAAATATTTTGATTCATTTCAACAGAGAGCAAACACTAATAACCCACAAGATAACTTCCATTCCATACACATTTTGATTCTTTCAATCAAATTACTTTTAAAAAATAGGTGATCAAATATTCAGACTAGAAGACCATTACGCAGAAGGCCCAGGGTGGCTACACTCTGTTTCTCAGGAGAGTCAAAGGAAGATGAGAGCTCTTTCCCAGTGTGTGAGACACTTGTGAGCCCACATAGAGCGATGTGCTCCCTTCCTACCTTTCTCCTTCTTTGTTTCCCTGAGTCCTTGCATGCATGCAGCGGTGGAGCAGGGTGGTTAAAAATTGAGAACCTGAGCTTCTGAGGGAGATGCCGGGCAAGTTCTTTAACCTCCTAGAGTCTCACTTTCTCATCTATAAAATAGGGGTAGGAATAGAACCTCTTTGGTAGAATTGTTATAATAAAGCACCTAGAAAAGTCTCTGATGCCTAGTAAGTACTGAAACAAATGAGCTATTAGTATTCCAACTTGAAATCCACTCCAGGAAGAGGCTTTACTAATGTGCTTTGCATGGCACCCAGATCATCAATTTGTACATATATATACTTCAAAGGGTTAAACAAAAAATAGAAAAAGAGGATGAAGACCCCAATAATGCCAGTGTTTAATTAAATTCCTTGATCATAAACTGGCAGCTTAAGAATCTGGACTGACATTTTCAGAATAAAGTGATTCAAAATGAATTAAGCAAAATGAATTTATTATATGTTTGCCATTCTGCTAAGCACTTGACAATTATAAGTGCTCCTGTATTCCAATTATTCCATTTTGAAATGAAGAAATGAGGGCCTTCTCTTGGGTAAATAAATTTCCTAAAGTCAGATAACCACAGAGTAGCCAAACTGGTAGATGTTCATTGAAAAGACCATGTTTACAAAGTGGCAGCCCCCAAATACTGAAGAAGCCAAGAGACCACAGGTTGAGCTGGACAAGTCCAGCTTGGCAGTGAATGAGTTGAATAGGGAATCACACACAAAAAGTGGGTCCTGGGAGGCAATCAGATGGTCAGATGCCCGCATTGTTTACCCATGTGTGGATGATCAGAGAGGACCAAGAAGATGGATACCAGGGTAGGCCAAGAGATAGATAAAATCAAAGGTGCCTTGCCCTAGAGGAAGACTTAATGGAAATTTCATGATTATCCAGAAGCCTCTGTACACATTCCAGAGTCCACCAGAAGGAATAGGAGCAGTGGGGAGGTAGGGGATGAGGGTCAAAGGTCTGGCCTTTCAGAAGTTAAACTGACTATTAGTTTCAAGATGGAGTGAGCTTTTCAAGATGGTGTCAACTCTGTCCATACACTAGGATTTAAAACTCAGGTTCATATGCTTAGCTATTACACTATGTGTACCAGCTTATTAGTATTCGATTCTGCTGGTCCAAATCAGTGATTTTCCATTGATTTATGCTTTAGTTTATCTGAAGAGAGATTGAGCGTGGTATTTTCCAAGTGATTTTAATACAGCTGGCATTGTGAAACATTGATCTAAATACACGCATCATGCAACATTATAGATCACAGACCTACACAGATGGAGGGAAGGGTTAGATCTTCCAGGATTTTTTCTTCTCATTGCTGTCTACTGGTGAAGGTTATATTTGCCTTTCCTGTGACATTTGATGACTCTACTCCAATTTCTTTCCCTTCAAATTCTCTTCTCACTTTACTTTTGTAAAATCACCTTACCATTTTTTTCTTCCCCTTTCTAGGCTACAGCTCAGTCTTGTTAGCAGACATTTCTTCCACCTGTTCCTTCAGTGTTGCTTCCCAGAATGCAGATCTTTCTATTCTCTTCATTACTTTCCCCGAAAAAGTGTCTGTATTATACCCAGGGCTTCAGCGAGCACAAATTTAAGTCTCTTAAATCTGTATCTCCAGCTAAGTATTTCTAAATATATCCTACCTCATACTGTACATTTCCATTTGCCTGTCTTATACAGGTATCTCATTTCCCTCTCACTCCCTTTCTTCCTCACTCTCTCTTTTTTTTATGTCTCTCACCTACTATAACCAGCTAAATAATGGACTATTGCATTCAGTAATAGGTTTTAAGACCGTCCAGAAATGAAGACCCAGCTGGGCACTCACACTGAAATCATATTTGTCTGCATATTTTTACTCCCATCATTTCAAAAGCCTCTACAGTTCACCTGGTTGCATAAGTTGGAAATTTAGGCCTCTCTATTTCTTCTTCATTGCCTTCCCATATAATCAAGAGAGAAAATCAAATGCATATAGTATAAGGCTGGAAATTTTATGAGAAGAGGTTTCAGATTTTGTTCAGTGCTTTCTCCCTGATAATAATATTCTGTCCAAATTAATAAAGGTAATTAATAAATATTTCTTGAGTAGAATAATGATTGGATTGCTGTTAAATCTGTTGTTTCACATGGAATCAACATTTTAACTTCCAAATATGACACCTTTCTTAAGATTTACTAATGTTAAGAGAGAAAGAAAAGAGAGAAAGAAAGGCTGTAGCATTTGCTTTATAGTTACTAGGTAGAATGTAATTTAATAGAAATACCCACAAATATGAAGTACTTAAATTCATCATCACAGCAACTTATTTTCAGATGCTAGAATTGAGACATACTTAGGTTAAGCAAGTTGCTCAAGCCTACACAGCTAGTCAATGTTAGAGCTATGACCTGAGGTCAGATATTCCTGAATCCATTGCCTATTATTTTTTTACCAAAAAGAAGGAAGAAATGGGTCCTTCCTTCCTTATGTACCTACTTATATACACAATTATCAGAATCAATTGCTTTATAGCTGAAAAACTCTCACTGGGCTGAGCTCCTTGTTGGTAGGGGTCACCTTGGTCTTCCTTGCACTTCAGTTACCTGAGCCATGGAAGGAAATCAGTAATGAATGACAAGACAGATGGGAGAAGACAGAGAAGAGAAGAGAGATGGCATTGAACACTTTTGCACTTTGCTTCTAGAATTACAACTATCTATTTGTAAAAATAGAATCAAAATAACAGATGTACAGTGTTATGTTTTGTATGTATTTAGACAAATGCTGTTCCATTGTAGGAATGTTCAAATGGGTTAGCAATCTCAGGTCTTACAACCTATGATGGGATGTACGCTTCATTATATGACCATCCATGGGGGTAAGAGACAAAAGCGAAATAGAAAAAGTAAGAGAAAACGAAGAAAAACCAAAGACTTGGACCCAAAGAAATATGAGATAGATAAAGGTAGTGAGAAACCAGTGACTTTGTTCCAACTTATTTGGTTATATGGAAATCTATAAGGTAAGACTTAATAAAAATGGATTTAATACCCTCCAAACACACCAAACTTACATATTTAAATGAAATTGTATGCTTTATCTAAGGCAAATTTGTAGTTTTGAATGATGTAATGAGTTTCTATTCCTCATCTCAGTTATCAAATTCACACACAAAAAAATAAGAATAAAAAAATAGGGTTCCCCACCAACATCAGGAAATTGCTCAAATACAGTATGAAATTGTCTGAACCTGATTTGTATCTTTAACCTGACTTGATTCTAAAATTGCCATTCTAGATGCTTAAATAGTTTTTACATAGAAAACAGAAGGACAGTGGAGGCAATTATTCTATTCCCATTTGATAACTAAAGAAAATGAGGAAAAACTGTAGTTGACTGTGATGGGAACACAATTCTTCAAACTTTCAGCTTCATCATGCACTTAAAATAGCCCATGAAAACTAACAATTTCATTAAATGTCATGAACGTAAAACATTTATGCTTCTTGGCTAAGGCATTTCATTCAATAAGTGAGTTTGAATACCTATTATGTGAGGACTATTTTATCAGTATTTTTTGGAAGAATAAAATGTAATATAAGATATGGCTCCTGAAATAAAGAAATGTTTTATTCTCTTGAAGAGATAGGACATACACATAATAAAAGCTAAAAAAAAAAAACCCTATTACAAATACCACAGTCTTCTGTTTGGGGACAAGAACAGAGACTGGCCTGGTTCAAAGAATATTAGGAGATTTTATTGATGTTGATCACGAGGGCTCAGTTATATATGAATGTATACCCATGGGTCAGACAACTATTTTATCCAGTGATACTGCACAATCCCTTTTGAATTATAGTCTCCCAGTTTTAATATTAACCAGAGAAAGCAGTCCTACAACCTTTATGTGTTTTGCAGAATTCTTTATCATGGCCTTTGGTCTTCCCCTAAGCTTTCCGCATCTTAGGACATTCATATCTGTAGCATCCACATCTCAACAAATGCCAAAAATATATACAAATTCCACATGTCAACTAAACAATGACTCCTAACCTTGCTTAAACACAGAGATCATCTGGGGTGTAGGTTACTGGAGTTGTATTTAACTATTGTAGTGTCTATTGCTATACTACAATATCACTCCAAACTTAGTAGTTAAAACAACACACATACACTCTCTCATTATTTTTGTTAGTCAGGAAACTAGGCACAGCTTAGCTGAGTACTCTGATTCAGGGTCTCTTACAAGACAGCATTTGAAGTTTTAGTCTAGACAATGTCTCATCGGAAGCTTGACAGGGGAAATATTTGCTTCCAAGTTTATGTGGTTGTTAGTGGGACTCAAGTTTCTTACTGGCTGTTGATTGGAGCTCATCCTCAGTTCTTTGCCGTATGGTTCTCTCCATCTGGAAGCTTATTTCATCAAAGCTAATAAAAGAGTGTATAGAATCTGACAGCAAGATAGAAGTTATAATTTTATGCAAAATAGTCACAGAAGTGATAGTTCATCACATTTTCTGTGCCCTATTGGTTAAAGTAAGACTTGAGACTTCTGGTCAAGATGGTGGCATAAACAGGGTTCACTTCTTTGCACAACCACATCAAAATTACAACTACGATATAGAACAACCACCACTCATAACCATCAGAAATCAAGTTCAATGGAAGCCTGACAACTATGGAATTAAAGAAACCATATCCATCCAGATTGGTAGGAAGGGCACAGGTGCAGAATGGGCTGCTCCCTCACCCACATGTGGTGGATGAAAAATAGGGAGGGATATTTTGGGGATAGCAAGGAGTCCTAGCCCCACACCAGGCCGCCCAGCCCAGGGTCCCAGTGCCAAGAAGATAAGTCCCCACAATTTCTGGCTGCAAAACCCAGCAGGCATTGAGTCAGTGTAAGAAATTGCTATATCCCCAAGCAGTTCTTCTTAAAGAACCCACACACAGACTCATCTACTCAGACTCACTCCCTCTGAGCTGCAGCACCAGGGTGGCATGTTGAAGAGCACCAGTGGTATACTGGGGAAAATAAGGTGCCTAGCATTAAGGCAAGCAGATGTCATTGTCCCTTTTCTAAATGCTTCCCTGACAGAGCCAGCAAACTGGTACCATATCTGAGACTCCATCAACCTGGCTAACACAGTTTTACCTACCTTGAAGATCCCCAGAGACTCCACCCCACCCAAATTTTGGGCCCACCCAAGCTATTTTTCCATATGAGTGGCTGTCTTGGGGCATACTTCACATCTTCCTAAATACTCTCAAATAAGCAACAGCTGACCCAGTGAGTCCCAGGACTGGGACTAGAAGTAGCCAGCCTAGATTCACAGGTTAGCTCCTTCTGGGAATCTCTAAGCCCAGCACAAGTAGCAGCCATCTCAGATTGTTTTATAGCTCGTGAAAGTGGCCCCAGGCAGAACACTGGTGTGGGCTGACCTTGGCCTGCACCCCCTGTGAAATCCTAGAGTATGTACACTCATTAGACAACTATAGCCCACTTCAGAGCACTACTACCCTGCCTCTGCACAGCTGAGGCTCCATGGAGGAAGGATGTAGTGATAAGTGGTCATAGCCAATCCTTGCAGCTGACTGGCCTGTGTAAATCCCTTTCATTGATCTGCCAACAAGAACCAGGGCTCAACTCCAAGAGAAAGATATACTGGGACCACATGAAAGGTGCACCTTGAGTACCCAGCTTGGGTGATAGAGTGATGGTGCCACTGGACTCTACAGGACTACTATATTAGCCCACAGTACTAAGACATGGAGTCAAGGCAGATCTACCTAATACATAGAAACAAATACAGGGAGACTACCAAAATGAGAAAACAAAGAAACACGGCCCAAATGAAAGAACAGATCAAAACTCCAGAAAAAGAGCTAAATGAAATGGAGATAAACAATCTATTAAATGCAGAGTTCAAGACACTGGTTATAAGGATGCTTAAGGAACTTAGTGAAGACTTCAACAGTATAAAAAAGATCCATTGGAAACAAAGGATACACTAATGGAAATAAAGAACAATTTACAGGGAAACAGCAGTAGAGTGGATGAAGCTGAGAATCAAATCAATGATTTGGAACATAAGGGAAAAAAAAACAACCAATCAGAACAACAAGAAAAAAGAATCCAAAAAAATGAGTATAGTAAGCAGCCTCTAGGACAACTTCAAGAAGGCCAACATTTGATCATAGGGATGCCAGAAGGAGAAAAAAAAAGAGCAAGAAATTGGAAACATATTTGAAAAAATAATGAAAGAAAACTTCCCTAATTTGATGAAGGAAATAGACATACAAGTCTAGGAAGCACAGGGAGTCTCAAACAAGATGGATGCAAGGAGGATCACTCCAAGACACATCATAATTTAAATGCCAAAGGTTAAAGATAAAGAGATAATCTTAAAAGCAGCAAGAAAAAAGGTTAGTTACATACAAGGGAGTTCCCATAAGACTCTCAGCTGACTTCTCAAAAGAAACTCTGCAGGCTAGAAGGGAATGGCAAGAAATATTCACAGACATGAAAAACAGGCACCTACAGCCAAGATTGCTCTATCTAGCAAAGCTATCATTTAGAATCAAAAGGCAGATAAAGAGCTTCCCAGATAAGAAAAAAACTGAAGGAATTCATCACCACCAAACCATTATAATATGAAATGTTAAAGGGACTTGTTTAAGAAAAAGAAGATCAAAACTATGAACAATAAAAGGACAAAAAATACATATCTATCAACAATTGAATCTAAAAAATAAACTAAGCAAACAAGAACAGAGACAGAATCATGGATATGGAGAGCATTTTCATGGTCGCCAGCAAGGAGGAGAGTATGGGAAAATGGGTGAGAGGTGAAGGGATTAAGAAGTGTAAATAAGTAGTTATTAGACTAGCCATGGGGATGTAAAGTACGGTAAAGGAAATAGAGTAGCCAAAGAACTTATATGCGTGACCCATGGACATGAACAATGGCATGGGGATTGCCTGACGGAGTGGGGGATGCTAGGTGGAGGGGGAGAAAATGGGAGAAAATCAGAACAACAATAATAGCATAATCAATAAAATGTGATTTTTTTAAAAAAGCAAGACTACGTCCTTTCTGCACTCAGACAGAAAGGATGACATAAAAGTGGGACTACCACAAGATGGGGGTAATTGAGGGCTATCAAAGACTCTGTCTGAGCCTTGGCTGGCATAGTTCAGTGGATTGAGCGCGGGCTGCGAACCAAAGCATCGCAGGTTCGATTTCCAGTCAGGGCACATGCCTGGGTTGCAGGCCATGGCCCCCAGCAACCGCACATTGATGTTTCTCTCTCTCTCTCTCTTTCTCCCTCTGTTCCCTCTCTAAAAATAAATAAATTAAAAATATTTTTAAAAAAAGATTAAAAAAAAAAAGACTCTGTCTGCCACACCTATTTAATCAGAATGTCCTTTCTTGAGATCTGTGTTTTGTAACTTGTACCCTGTCACCAGGCAATTCTTATAACTAGGTAGATTTGAGAAACACAAAACTTAGGAAAAGGTGAAAGCTAAAGCAAAAGAGATACAAGTTTTCATCACTGATCAGAGAAATGGACTTCTGGAGTTTTGAGTTTGCAACATTGGTTAACCATACAGAATTGCAAGGGGAAAAGATTCAGCTCATTATCTAGAATACATCATCCAAACTCAAGCAGAATTCTATAAGTCACTGTGGCATTAAGTGGAAAATGATTAAAAATTATGTAAATGTTCTTATACTTTACTGAGTATATTGCCTAGTCTACAGAAAGAAATTCTCACTATAGAGAAATTTTATGTTCTATAAAAAAAGGTTGTTTTTATAAAGAGAAAGGTTTTACATGTTAAATGTAGCTTGAACTAGACCTTAGTGGATGGGTAGGATTTGGGTGGGAAGAGTGAACAATAAGAAGTAGGGGGGCCCTGGCCCATTGGGGGCCATATACCAAAAGTTTGCCAGTTCGGGTCCAGTCAGGGCACAAACCTGGGTTATGGGTTCATTCCCCTTCTTCCATCAGGGCGTGTACAGGGGGCAACTGATCAATATTTCCTCCTCTCTCCTTTCCTCTCTCTCTAAAATCAATACACATATCCTTGAGTGAAGATTAAAGAAAAAAGAGCACGGTGCATGGGGATAAGCATCATAGGGAGACCCCACTGCAGTCTTCCTGGAGTGAGCATCTGTGTTCTCATGCAGGTAGTGCACCTGGTTATCCTGGGAGGGAACTGGATCTCTATCAGAGAACCCTGTGACATAACCATTGAAAGGTCTAAGTGTGTGGGTCCTCAGTACAAATAGGACAATCAGGACTAAAAAGGAAGGAATAGGTGAATCAAAGAAAAACACTGCTTTTAAAATATGATTCACGAAGAATGTATTTGCTGTATAATAATAGAACTAGGGACATTGTTGGCCTATCTAGTGCAGAATTTTGGCAGAAATGGAGGCTGGCCCTCCATTCATACAGCAAAGACACCTGGGATGAGCTCTCGACAGTTTCATCTGATAGTGTAATATAAAATTATGAATAATGCTTTTACATAAAAGCTAGCTTACATGCTGGTTCAACATAATGTTAGAATATGAATATTTACAGGGGTAACTGGATTTATTTGGGTGCAAATTAAACTGTCACTGCTGAGTAACCTACTAGTATTCAAGTAACATCCCCTAAGACAGAGGGTAAATGACACTATCAAATGACAAATTATTAGCACTTGAGATATTAACTAGATAACCTACAATTATACAGAAATAGCTTTATTTTCTCCATAGGTGGGATGGACCAGGGGAAATAGTATTGGATTTTTAGCAAAACAGTAGAGGCTATTATCCTAGCCTTCTTACCTGGCTTGGGTTACCCTCAGTCTTACCATCTGTGAAAGGAGGAGACAGTGCCCCCACCAACCTTCCAGAGTTAATACAGCAATCATACATGATCACTTATTTTGATAACACTTTCAACATGCATGGTACTTTGTACTTCTCAGTGCACTATTATTTAAGCATAAGCCAAAATAAACATTATTTATGGTCACTATTGAAACACAATAAAAGTTAAACAGACTTGTTATCTGTGTTTTGCATTTTTATCATGCTTCTATATTAGAATAAACCAATGATCAGAATTTATAGGCAGCAGAAACTGCACATTTTTTAAATATGACAGATATTTTTATTTCTAGTGGCTTATTCCATTTTCAGATTCTGTTTGCTGAAGCAATTATTTATTTAATCCTTGCAATAAGGAAAAAAATGATTACTTGCCAAGCCAAATACTGCAGTTTATAGATTGGGGATGTGTAATAATGGTGGCAAAGGACACTCGGGAAACATGGATGTGTGGAAGCGGAAGTGCAGCCAGCTGTCAGGATGCTGACAGAGTTTGTGTCCTTCTGTTTACGCAGCTTACATCTTGTTTTATACCTTGGACAAGAACATACCAATTGATGACTGGATTATGGAAACAATCAGTGGTGATCGGCTTACTCATCAGATTATGGATCTCAACCTTGACACTATGTATTACTTTCGAATTCAAGCACGAAATGTGAAAGGAGTGGGGCCCCTCTCTGATCCCATCCTCTTCAGGACTCTGAAAGGTTTGAATCATTTTCTACTATATTTCCTCTCTTCTCTATGGGATTGTTACAAAATAGTTTTGGAGTCTATGTTAGGAATCGCCTTAGACTGTTTCTGTTGGCAGCATGACTGTAGTGTAGTAGACATTTGAAATAAATTAAAATGCACATTAAAACCACAACGAGTGATTACCTCACGCCTGTTAGAATGGCCATTATCAAAAAGACAAGAAATGTCAAATGCTGGCATGACGGTGGAGAAAGGGAACCCTGTACTCTGTTGGTGGGATTGTAGATTTGTACAGCCACTGTGGAAAACAGTATGGCGGTTCCCCCCAAATTAAAACTAGAACTACTGTGCGGTCCATCCAGCAGTTCCACTTCTGGAAATATATCCAAAGAAAATAAAAACATTAACTGGGTATGATTATCTATACCACATGGTTATAACAACATTATTTAAAATAGCCAAGACAAGGAAACAATCTAAGTGTCCATTGGTAGATTATTGGATAAAGAAACTGTGGTATATATACACAATGGAATATTATTCAACAATGAAACTAAGAATTTCTACCATTTGTGACAACATGGATAGATCTTGAAGGCATTATATCAAGTGAAATGAGTCAGACAGGGAAAGACAAATACTTTATGATTTCGCTTGTATGTGTAATCTAAAAACAGACAAGCAAACAAATAAAAACATGCCAAACTCATAGAAAAGGAGATCAGATGTTTGGTTATGAGAGGCAGGTTTGGGGAAAGGGTGATTTGGAGGGAGGTGGTCAAAAGGTACATACTTCCAGTTATAAAATAAATAAATACTAAGGATATAATGTAAAACATAATGACTACAGTTAACGATACCGAGTAATATATAGTAATTTTGTTAAGAGAGTATATCCTGAGTGTTCTAATCACAAGGAAAACTTTTTTATTTCTTTTTATTATATCTATATGAGATGATTTATGTTAATTCAACCCATGGTGGTAATCATTTCACTAGATATGATTATACAGTGATATATCTCAATTGTCAATAAAACTAGGAAAGATAAGAAAGGATAATTAATTAATTAAATGTATCATTTAATTCCAAGAGCCAGCATGTCAAAGAAAGATCTATTGTATCACTACATTTTCTGCCTTCAGCAGGAGACAGACATTTTAACTTGACTCTCTTTTATTTATAATCCTTTTGGAATTGTGTATTGATTTCATGTCTATTGGTTCTATTCAATATATAATGAATCCCTTTAGCCATTTTATGTAAGGGAACAAAAATTTAAAAAGCATTGAAACATGTGAACAGCATACTTTTGCCAATTTCAAATATTTCCTTTCAGGAACTATTGTCCTTATATATTAAAGGATTATTTTGATACGGCAAGATAGAAAACCTCAAATAAAATGAATGTGTTCATTTTAAGGACCAAGGTCAGCAACAGTGAAAAAAGTTTTGCCGAATGATTGGAAGAAAATCCATGTGCTTACAGGAATAAAAACCAGCGCTCAAATTAAAGATAGTTACAGGCTCATACAGAAAAATACTAAAGCCCAGTAATAGAAACTAAATCAAAATAATCTTCATTTTTTTACTTTAAAGTCAAGTATTATTTTTCTGGAAGACAAATAGTTACAAGAGCCTCTATTATTCAGTATTGAAAATAATTGAAACAATTCAAATGTTGCATAACTGATATTTAAAGATAGATATTTAAGGCATGATGTCTCTTGCTCTAAGGAAGGATTCTTGACTCTTAAATCTATGGCCACATTATACCTCTATGTTTGGCTGAAAACTACATAATATGAGGGGGGACACAAAACACCCAGAATTATCTTCTGGCAGGCAGGCCCCTTGTTGTACAGAATTCCCGCACGAGGTCAGTGTTCTAGGAACCCATCAGTATCGATGCACCAGCTGGCCTTGTTGCGGAGGCTGCATTCAGCTTCCATGAATTTTGGGGGGAGATTCTCTTCCAACACTTTGAGCCCTTCATGATGGGTGATCTATGAGCTCACTGTCCACGCCACACTGAATGTCCAGCGATTTTTGACCAAAAACAGTATGACCCTGTTCCCTACCCTTCCTATTCACCCAATCTCTCCCAGAGTGACTATTTTTCATTTTCCCGGGTGAAAAAAGTCCTCCAAAGGAAAGGTTTTGCCTATGTGGAAGAAATGAAACAAACAAACAAAAAAACCCGCAGAAGCACTAAAAGGCATCAAAATCAACGAGTTCAAAAACTATTTTGAGCCGTGGAAAAAATGTCTTTATAGGTATAATGCATCAAGTGGAGAGTACTTTGAAGGTGACTAAAGTTTAAACATGTGAGAATAAATACACAATTTTTTATAAATAAATTCCTTTTTTTAGGGGGTCCCCTCTTGTCCATGATGTCAAACCACTGAAATATTAGAAACAGTTGCCTGACATTTTCACCCAGCTGTTTGATATACTAAAGAAGAGCTTTAGGGTAACCATTTAGTCTATTTCTCAACTCTCCTAGGAAAGGTAGACTAATAAATAGTGGACTTTTGAGTTCTGGTGAGTGAGCTATTCAAAAGCTGGGTTTCTAAAAGCGAATCTGAAGGTTTGCCAGGAACACACAAGCAAGCATTTAGCCTAGGCCTGCATGGCAGTCCTTAATGGCAGAGTAGGAGTTGAGAGGGAGACAGGAGGAAATGAGCTAATCTTTATCTATCCAGGATTTTAGGACTTCATGTCTAAATCAGATTTCACTCTAAATGAGCAACCAAAAGGAAACTGGATATTCGTTTTGTGGGAGCATGAAATGTAACCAGATAATGTTTCACAAATGCTTCGTCTCTATCTACAGACAAGTGCCAAATTAATTTCATGCTCAAAACATGTGCCAAGTAGAGATCTCAGGGAGGGTTTAAAAATGACTTAAAGCATCCAAATGTATTAAGCAGCAGAATGATGAGTTATAACAGGATTTACAGGCCCACACTGGTAATCATCCTGTGGATTGTTTAATGAACTCCATATCTTATTGGGTACTATTTACCCTAAGTACCCTAAACTCATCTATTAAATGATATTCAGAATTAAGAACAAAGTCAGGAATTTGTTGCAAGTCATAATAAATCATAATAAAGGATATAAGAATCATTTCTAATATCCAGACTGAAATGTTTAATGCCATCTACCCTAAGTATGTCATGCTTCATTAACAGCCAATTACATTTTTAAAACAAATCTTGGTCATATATAGTAGACTAAGTTTCAGATGTTTTGAGTGTACTTTAAATTATTTGGAAATATTTATGCTTCCCATCTTTATCAACAATGGATATTGTGCATGCATGCATCTTACATGTCACAATGACAAATGTTATAAGGTAAAAAAATTACTCATCATAAGAGATTTGAGCCATGGTGATGCAAATCTGCACTAAAGACATAAAATACACTACTGCTGTCTGAATTAAGTTTTGCATTTTCCAAAGCTGCTTCCAAACGTAAGGCCACACTGTTCATCAGAGTGTAACTCTGACAGAGAGAAAGGCTCACCTCGGGTCCTGAGGCTGAGAAAACACACAGTGGTCTCCTGGGGAACAAGCAAGTGCTTTATTGTCATCATGCCCCCCAGGCAGGTGTCCTCGGGCTTCATGCTTTCACGTCCAATCTTCGCAAAGATACATGCTTTGTCTACTAGAGACTACAACTTTGTCATTTTTGGTTTTAGGCACCAACCAGAGAGGTACAGGAAACTCAATCAGGAATCACTGGCTAATTAGAAAGGACAGTTATAATTTAAAATGGATTAAGTTATTATGCCCTTATGTACCTGGTACAGGAGATGTATCTGACTCTTTTCTTGAAATGTTAATTAAAACACTCTTAAACTTGATTCTCTGACCCATAGACTTTATAAATACCTACCTCCCTTCTCCAAATCACCCCCCATTACAATAGCTACGCACTTATGGAAGATGCATAAAAGTCATGTTTATCTCTGCCTATCACATGAGGTGTTTCTTCCAGTAAAGTAAGCTTCATGTTGGCCTCTGAAGTACTAGGGAGGAAGGATGCAGTGCACCCATGAGGATGTCTGTGGAGGGATGGAGTCATCTTTTCCATGCAAAGAAGCAGTCTTCAGCTGTGAAAGAGCAGTAGAGTAAGGTTTATTCCCTGGGCTTCCTTAATCATCATTCTGAAATGTGCATTTCTCTCATCCAAAATACAAAACTGAGAGCTCTGTACCAGGACATAAAAAAGTTTTCATCTTCAAAGTATTCTGTGACAAAATACATGATTTTGTTGACAACTGATAGGGGCCATTAAAAAGTCAAGGTACAAATGACAAGACTTTTAAGCCCTTATTTTCCTGTAATCAAAAGTAACTAATAGGATATATTTGGTCCTTGTTAGAAAATACTCTTTAGTAGATAATCTTCTTGAGGCATTCAATGTTTATCAAGTTATATTCAGTCCAGGTTTCTAACAATAAAGCAAATCTGGAAGATAAGAATGCAGATCAGATTGTCCATGATAACAATGTTTATTTGTCACTTGCTAAAAATTTCCTTAGACTACAGATAATGCATGTATATAACCAAAGACAAAGGGAGACAAAAAATATGGAAATGAGATTGGCTTCTTCTCTTCTTTCTTTCTTTTTTTTTTGATACTATTCCAAACTCTGCTCCCCTAAACATGGGATACTGATTGTGCTAGTTCCTCAAGTGTGTCTATTCTGGCTCCCAGACGTTTACCCTTCCTACAGTGTGTAGTCACTCGTGACCCTGACGTGTCCTTCCTCATTCCCCCTGGAAGATGGGTATGGCATTCCCCGCACCTGAATGCCTCTCCTTAAAAGCTGCATTAAGATCCTATTCCTGTCTATAATGGACACAGTTAATTCAGTTGCCTATCAAAAGCACCTTTTGTCAACAACCCCCTAATACTATAATAAAATGTATTTTGAGGAGCCTTTAGTCTTCGATGAGAAATGGGAGAGAAAATCAAAACAAAAATTAAATTGTGATGATTAGATTAGAGAAGATTAGATTGGATAGCCTGGTGAGTTAAAAATGTTTAATCTTGAGAAAATACAAAGACATTTAAAAAATCTATATGAAGCTTGTAGAATCTTAATGCAATAAACTCTTTTGTACATACTGTTTTCCAAAGGGTCATTCAAAATTAGAAGTCTACTTTTTATTAAGGTACCTTTCCTAGTTTACTCTTTTAATAGAAGATGTTTACATATTATTTAACATAAGAGAAATTGTTAATGATTGCTGTTTTAGGAATTTGTTCACCTGTGATGTGACACTAATAAACCCTGTCCATCTTAAAGAGACTTTTGTTAACAGCATCATTATTTAAGTGTTTAGATTTTATGCATTCTTTTGGATAATGATTCGTGTTCCTTAATTTAGAAAAAGACCGTCACCCGAAAGACTTTAAGCTGTTTTTCAAACAATGATGATGGATTTGCTGTAAAACTGCCACGCAGAATGAGAGAACTGACTAGGTTATAGGTTGCTGCTCAAAGGAATGCTATTACAGTTTTCTCTATGCGAATCTAACTGAGGCGTATATAAGAAAAGCAGCAAGTGTAGGAGCCTGTGTGCCAAGTTTCGCTGCAATGAAGTGAGGTGAATACGCCCAGAAGACTCGAAGCTCAAAGGAAACCAAGGATAGGTGAATAATTCTGTTAGAAGGACACTTACAAAGATGTGCATTGGTCAAAATACCACAGTTCCTAGAAAAGCAATGATACTAGAGATTTACCTCCTGTATATTTATATTTGGTTCACAGAAAACAAACACCTTTTTAAAAAACAGAGATGGTTTTAAATTTAAAACAGAAACAAACTCATAAACACAGATAGCAGACTGGTGGTGACCAGAAGGGACGGCAGGTGGGCAGAGGGCAAACAACTGGTTACGGGGGTCGAATACATAGCGATGAATGGAAACTAGACTTCCGGTGGTGAGCACGCTGTAGAATATGCAGATATCTAACTAGAATGCACATCTGAAACCTTTATAATATTATTAACTGATACTACCTCAGTAAAAATAAAAAATAAACCAACAAAGGGGAAAAAGTCATTTTCGAGAACATTACTCATAACACAACTGAAGTCAGCAACTCAAGACTTTTTCACAAGGTCTAAAAATTTATCAAATTATTTAAATTAAACCATATTCGTGATATTCCATTATTATTTTACCCTATTCATGTAAGAATTGGTTGAGTTCCTTTTTTTGTAAAAAAGAATGAGAATACGAGCAAATAGTTTTCTTAAAACATTGATAATCACTGGCTGATGGCATGCATTTTTATTGTCATTGTATTTTCAATTAAATTTGTATGGTGATCATTCTGAGTTTATGTTTAGAGGAATGTGAAAAATAACATATTTTTAAGAACACATTTATACAACAAAAACCTTTTCATTTTCCTCTAATTAGGTAATAGAATCCAATTAAGCTTGAGTTCTTATCAATTTTATTTCAGTAGGGCATTGGCCTTGATATGGTAATTTTCTAACCACAAACTGTTGATCTGAAATATCTGCTTTCTTGCTGGGAACTGTCAAAATCTAATAATATTTCTTTTTCCCCCACAGTGGAACACCCTGACAAAATGGCTAATGACCAAGGTATGGTGGCTCAGTGTGTCTCTTTCCCCTTCTTTAATCAATTCTCTCTGTTAGAAATGTCAGTCATTGTTTTGTATTCCTCTTTTCACCTGGGCCATACACCTCACCAAGCAGACTCTGCTGTGATAATTAATCTTGTTAATGAAGTTCTGCTTGGATGGGGCTGAGGTTCTGATAGGGGAGATGTAAATTTTCTGGAGAGGAAATTGTTTTGTCTCTATTCTGAAGGACCAATTAAAATGTCAAGCTTCTTTGTATGAAATAAATTTTTAGTCTCTGTGTGCACTTCTGAATAATTCACATTAAGTATAATTAAGCTCAGCGTAATTTTCAAGCTGCCCTTACACCCTTTCATGAGCTGGGGATTAAAGTTCTGCAGCTCCACAGAGAAAGCCCGTAAATCATGTGGGCTTCTCCTCTGCGATGCGCTTCTTTTAATAAATAAAAGCACAGTTAGGTCAACTTGTTTAGGGCTTTCCTATTGCTCATTTCGAAGTCAGAGAGCTTTCATTCCTGGAATCAGACGCTGGAGTATGGTATTCTCTTTCCACTCTTTGGCTAAAAGCTGATTTACATAGAAAAACAGGGATGGTTTTACACAAAGAAAAATTGGGATAAATAAGAGGTATGTACCAACTCACAGGCAGATATGCATTTTCTATTACTATGACTTGCAGAGTGAAAACTTAGAATTCCATTATTTTGACACTGAGGTTGATTGGTAGAATGCCAGAGGAGAAAAGAATAGTTTATGAGTTTTATTTGGGGGGTGGATATTATATTCTTTAAAGAAGGGAGAGTTCGGAAATGTTCATACTGGTTATAGTCATTTTCTTTTTTGGTTCAGAAGCTATAGCTTACGTAGTTTGTCTTCTGCTTTGGATGTATATTATCCGCAGAAACTACTTGCAAGCATCATGTCTCATAAGGTCCCATGTTGTAAATCGGGGGCAAACCTTCTTTTCAACAAGAATACTTTTTAACTTCTGACAAATAGTAAGCCTCTGTGGTGAGCAAGGCTCACTAACACCGGCTTTCCTGTATGGGTGATATTTAAGTTGATGATCCATGATCCTATGTTCAGGTTCATCTCGGGGTCCTTATGCCATGCCTCTGCTCAGGAGAACACAGCTAGGCTTCCATGCAAGGAATCACAGAAATAAGGCAGTGTCCGTGAATGTCTCCCCAGGGTTAACATTTCCATTAATTGCCTAGTTGCTTCTGCTTGCTGCCACTTAAAATATTTTCATGAGATCAATATACGCTAAGGACTAATATTTTTAAAACTGTTAACGATGAGTAATTATCAGTTAGTACATATTTACTTAGGTAAATTAAACATTAGTGTTGGCCAAATGCAAAGCTGGAGTCACTAATTAACAGACTTGATTTTCTTATTTAGGTTATAAAATAACTCAAACAATCTCTCATTGTTTCTTTTACTTAAGTGAATTTGAAACTTCTACAGGTATATCACTCCTAATTTTGAAATTATATCTAGGAAATATGGATACATGTATATATGTATATATGCATGCACATGTGTATGTGTGTATATGTGTGTATATGTAAGTATACACACACATATAGAGAGAGAAAGAACACAAAACAAATTTGCAGGCACCTGACCCAGACGAAATGCCGCAGCATTAGCTGTTTGGCTGAGGAAGTGCCCACGCTTCTCTAAATGGGTTCCCAATTGTCCCTGGACTTTTTTTTCATTGTTTTTTCCTGTTTTTTTTTTCAATTAACTGTTTTTTAAATATTACTCATTCTACCAAGATATATTTTGTAAATTGATCCTTTTACAAAAGAAAGGAGAATAAATTATTCCTCAGTTGCACTACAATATGGGCTCTGTAGATTTTCACTTGGCAGTGCAATCAGATCCATTATCAGGAACAAAAGGAATTGCTGAGAATGTTGCCGGTGACTGAGTCTGTTAATATGACCGGGCAGTTGTTCCTTTTGGCCATCTAACGTTACTGAGAAAGATGCTGTCATATATTTTCCTACACGGCACCTTATTCAATCACAGCTTGTATGCAGTTGGTCAAATTGATAGGGTCTAACTTTTACATCAAACTCAAATCACTTGTAAAATTAAGAGAGACTGATGACACATAATTTAAGGGTTATAAGTGATATCTTTACCTTCTTACAAAGAAGGCATATACAATTTCCTGGTCATCAAAAGCTATTTCTCAGCAAAATCAGTCTTCTGGGTTGATGACCAAGGGCATGAAAAATTGCCCAGAGTAAAGATCCCGCTAAGATTGATGAAAATAGTAGGAAAACCTGTCCTGAATATTTCCCCTCTCAGCACATAGCAAATCAGTTGAGTATGCTTTACTGGACTCCTTCCCACAGCCAAATGATCCTACTTTTTGTTACATTTATGACAGGTGCTGCATTTCGATTGAGAGAAAATTCCCTCTGAGGAGAAAATTTAGCACTCTGAGCCAAAGTTAACTCTTTAAAGATGAACCCTAAATGGACTTTATCTTATATGAGAGAAAATGAAAAAAGTTTGGATTTTTTCTAAGAGTATCTTTCTTTGTAGACTTTTGTCAAAATAACTTTTTCTTGTATTCTAAAATCTGCCCTGAAGAACATTAACGTGAAAAGAAAAAATCGGTCATATTTGAATCAGTTGTGGGTTTGGAGGAAATATTTTCTCTGGATGATAGTAGTAGTGGTATTAAAATAATAGACTTTACATGGAACTCATTTTCCCTTTCTGTAATTGTAAATTGGTTTGATCTAGCATTTATTTGCTAAACCCTCTAATCTCAAACTACTTCATAATTCCTCCTTTTTGTAGCCCCTTATCTCTTGTTCTACATCTTAATAATTTTTTTTCGGTCTCTTCCAGGCACACGTGGCCAAAATAATTATGAGATTTTAGAGATTAACCAGTTTAATGTTCTCGGGGGTAGATTGGGGTAGGGAAACTGTATGAGCTATATGGAGACTATGCAAAAGGCATAAAAATACTTTGCTTCAGGTTTTTTCCTTTTCCATGTTTTTGTAAAAACCTCGTCAATTTTTTGTGTCTATATGGGTATGTATAATGTTACAATGACCACTTTTGAATCTCTTATAATCACTCAGTGTTCTACGAGCTTAGTGTTTATTGACTCATTTAGTTCTCATACCAATGCTGGTAGAGAGATACTACCACAGTCTCCATTTTAGCGATGAGGAGGCTGAAGCTCAGAGAGTGTCAGTGACTTGCCCATAAACACACAGCTGGCGGGTAGCAAGGCCACGATTCAAACAGGGACAACCAAGTTCCAAGAATCCTGCTTGTGATCACCAAGTGTATTCATCACAAGCTCACAGTTCTGACAGCACTGAGTATAAATGATCCTGACAGTTCTTTATCTCAGGAAACACAAGGATGACTGTAACTCCACTGTCTTAATCAACTCTGGAGGCTAACACAAAACACCAAAGACGAGGTGGATTAAACCATGGAAACTTACTTTCTCTTACTTTCTGGAGGCTGCAGGTCTCATAACAAGGTCTGGCAGGGTGGGCTCTCTTCCTGGATTGCAGACATCTTCCTTGATGTGTCTTCAAGTGGCTCTCTCAAGTCTCCTTGGATTGGGGCTCCATCCTCACGACCTCATTTACCCTTAACACTTCTATAAAGGCCCATGTCTCCAAACACAGTCACATTGGATGTTAGGAATTTTATGTATGAGTTTGAAGCCTGGGGGAGACCCAACTCAGATCATAGCATCCACCTTCAAAAGGAAAGCTGTTTTTGCCATCACTGATAATCTTGCCGTGTTTTCAGATGAGAAAGACAAAGGTAATGCTTTGCCCAAGGTCACAAAAATATAGTTATGGAAAGAGCTGGAATCCAAATATGTTTCTCTCTTTCCACTTCAGACATCTGCTATACTTACAAAAAATTGGTCTTTTGTTTTCCTACAGTGAGCTCACAACTTCTAGAACTTCTCACAGATACATTTGTAAAATCCTTTGTCTGAGGGTTGCAATGAGGATAGTCATAATTATAAAATATGACAAGCTCTCCAAAATGATTATTAGATCAAACTTTAAATCTTAAAGGATTGTTTTTACATCCTTCTATTCTATTAACCCCTAAACATTGGACTCTAGTTTGACGTTTTTGAGTAAACATTGGTAATTCTCTGCATGAGCACAAGTATTCACAGATTCGTGGATGTTTCTCTGGCTGCCCACTGTGGCATTAGAGTAGAAGCCAAAGCCTTGACACAGTGCCTTAAAGAGACAGGCATCTTCCTGACACCATCTGTATCACTGCTGGGATGACTTAGGCAGAGAAGGCTTGCTTCGAGCGCTCTCAAGGTTCTTTATTCTCCCTAGCCTGAGTGGGGCGATCTAAATCGCAAGGCCTGGAAAAGAGGCATACATTCTTAGGCCAGTTTATAGATCAAGAAGGAGGCGATTTAGAAGGGAGAGAGGGAGGATTTACTCTGCTCTGAATCGTGGATACGGTTGACAATACTCTGGCTTTCTCATCAGCGGTCACAGTGCGTACTCCTTGAGCAGTGGGAAGGGATCAGATGCCTCCAAGTCCAGTTCCATCCTGCCACTGTGACTTCCTGTGTGCCTTTGGGCATGCACTGATCTTCTCTCAGCACCCTCACCTGTAAAATCACCTGGTTTTAGCCTGAATTATCTTTTGGCTTCTTTCAAGATTTAAGATAATCAAGTTTTAGGATTGGTATTAGAGTGAAAAACCCAAGCATAGCATCTTCACATAGTGCAGCCCTTCCTGTTTTTTTATCATTCCCCCAATATTTTAGCATTCCCATGACATGTCACTTCTGGGCACTGTACATGTTCTACCATACTTCATTGTCAATGCCGTCCTTACAGATGCAGAAAAGGAAACACAGAGAGATTAAAATTGGCCTAAACTCTCGCAGCATGTAAGTGGTTAGGGGGAGATGCATTCCCAGGCTAACCTGAGACTTTCTCTGTATAGTTTCTGGAAATGCAGTGAGTCAATTGCCTCCTACTTTGTTATCAACAAGTGAAACCTGAAAGGCCTCACCTAAGTCCACCTAGTGTAAAGGCCTTCTGCTTCCTCAATAGGATATTTAAGCAAAGTACTTAATGCTACACCTGCCATTTTACACTTCAATGATTTTAATCTCACGAATAAACAGAATGTTAATTGTTTCCCATTTCAGGGAAATTAGGGTTTTCAAGGCAATCTAGTCAAGCTTGGAATTTAGTTAATGTAATCCAAACTTTGCAGGGTTTGGATTACAGCAGCCAGGCTGTTGTTTGAAAAATTGAAACCTTTAGTACCTTTTGGTGGGAAATGCTTAATTGAAAATTAAATCCTCTTCTTGCCTTATGATTATGTGGAGTTTCAACTCACTTTATTATTCAAGAGCTTGCTCCACCCCTCTGGAAAAGCTATGGTTACCTGTATTTTTCTCAGATTGAAATTTTAGAAATTATGACTGCTGGAAAAGTAAAGACAAAAAAATGGATAATGTGATTTTAATGAAGTGTTTGGAGTTCTTCACCATGTTCCCAGCCAGCAGTCCAGTAGCTGCTTGAGTCCACCTCTCAGGAGTTTTTATGTTCTCACAGGCAACTTTGAAAGAAAACAACAGACTCAGTACTCATAAAAATTGATGCGATTTACATATAATTTTAACTTTCTAAGACCTGAAACATAGACATTTTTGTTAGCAAGCCCTCCAAAAGGTTTTTGAAATTAGCTCTTTCTGTTAGTTAGACTCGTTGTGTGGCTGAATGGCCTTCTTTGCTGCAGATCCCAGGCTCCAAGTTTCATTCCCTGCCCACTTCTACCAGTCCTGGCCTCTGCCTCCTGAACTTTCCTTCCCTGTTGCTTCCAGAATGAGGTTGTTTCTTTGACATCAAGACGCTGACTCTCTGAACCCAACTCCCTTCTTCTGGCCTCATGGCCAGTATATTCCTCCATATATACCACAGTCCAGTAGCAAAAACCCACGGATCCTTCTGGAAACAGTTCATTTGTGCAGATTAGTGCTCTACTAACTGGTTCCATTCTGTCAGTCTCAGCAAGACTTTTTCTCCCAGGTAAAGTCCTCATCTTCCCTTCCCAATTCCACTTTTTTCCAAGAAGGCTTTCTTACCTTTCCAGTCTTTTATTCTTTCATAGTCCTTAACACCTGACTTACTCTTTGCTATGTTGTCCTTTTCTTATGGTTTACTATTTGTGTTCCCAAACTCTTTGCCAGGTTGTAAATTTCCTGATGGCAGACTGGCAGATGACTGGTCCGACTCACATGGTCATTTCCTTCCTCCCTGCACGTTCAGTATCTAATTATGAATGAATTATACTATCGATGACAGATAAGTGTTTGTTGAACTGAATTATGACACAGATCTTTTGGGAAATCCCCACAGAATAATCTGGAAAGAAATACTTTACCACCTAATCAAAAGTGTAGTTTGAAGAGCCCATTTATGGTAACTTGAAAACAGTGTGTTGCACCTTAGGAAAGGGTGAGAAGAGTTTATTAGCTATTTGTTTAAACATATGCTTGAAATATTATAGGTATGGGTTATGAGTTTGCTTGCTGGTTTTGAGATGCCCTGATAACTTTGCTCAAAGTCAGCAGTATTATCAACTACATAATAAACTGATCTCTTAGACACATTTTCCTGCCTCTGAAAAACCATCTGCTTTAAATATATCTCACTATGATCTGTGTGTTGGATAGTGAAACTGTATTCAGGTAGCATTAATGGATTATCTTTATCCAGTGGTATACAAGACATAAAATCAATACAATTTCCTTCATTATTGCCCAAGTAATTTTCAGAGAACCAATTTTAAAAACAAGAAGATATCTCAGTGTTCTGAAACCTTGCAGAGATGTGTATTGATCATTTGTCAGATGACCAATCTGTCCATTTAACTTAGATTATGGGTCATGTGTTTTTCTCTTAGGATGGATCATTGGGTGCCATTCTGGGATACCCCCTGCTAACCCATTTAGAGAGATGGATTAAAAAAATAGTACATTAGAAATATTACATCCACTTTTGCCAATGTTCTCTGCATATTAATTTTCCATTCATCCCTCCCTGATCTTGTAAATGTATACTCAGAAAAATCACTCTAGAAGTGAAATCCCAGTTGAATTACTCTTTGGCAGGTGCTAAAAATTTTCTGTCATGGAAACACTTTCCATCTTCCCTTGTATTCTAAAAGTAGGAGTTTCATGGAAACATTAATGTTGTTTCATTTTACGTACACAAGCACTCACCACAGTAAAAATATAGAAACAATATTTTGAGTGCTATGTAAGACAAGCATATAGAGAATAAATTGTGTAATAGTGATTACTTGAAATTTGTTCACAAATTTAATTAAACTAAGACATTTTGAAGCATTTTAACTCACATTAGTCACTCATCGAGCCTTGAAAATACAGTATACAAACACCAAACAACATAACAGTAAGCACACTTCTTAAAGTGGGCACATTACCTGTGCCCATTTTTTCCTCCACCCAGAGAGTAAGGGGCAGGGAAGTCATGGAAACTGTCTTTTGTCTGATGAAATACCTGTCTCTTCTCCAAAAAGAATCAATGGAAGTCTCCTTATGAGATCTGTCCTTTAAATAAAATATACAAGTAACTCTTTAATGACTTCATAGTATTTTATAAATGCAAATCAAGAGAAGGAAGGAGCTGAAATTTCTAGTTTGGGCCCACCTTAGAGCTGTAAAATAAATTTAGAATGGTATCAATTATTTTGAATAACTCTAAAAAGCCTCCATCCTTCTCTTTTTCAAGTTGACCATGGGCTCATTCCTTTTGTTTTATTTCTCTTTCTGAAACCACCATTTCCTGGTTTCAGGACCTACAGAAAAGTAAAAACATTTGCTTAAATTATCAAAACTTTCTTCAAGAAGTGATTTTTTTAGTGAAATGGTCCTACTTGGTTCAGAGATAAATAAATTCATTAGCCTTTATTATCTTAATTTTGGTCACTTTTATTTTTTCTATTTCCATTAAGAAAATATGGATACACAGTAACACAAGAATTCTTTATATTTTACAGATCATAATATCATAATTGTTTAGTGTATTTTGATTACTGTGTTCAGGTAAAACCATGATACTACTAGTAGTTATAAGAAAAATAAAATAGCAACAATCCATCTTCAATTTTTAACCATATTGGGCTTTATTTGAATTTTTAAAACTATCTACATTGAAATTTATTACCGCATTCCCACAAATGTTGTATTTAAATTTCAATGTATTCATTTACTTATTTGAATTTTTTATTTTGAAAAATGTTAGAGATTTAGCACAGTATGCAAGGTAAAAAAAGAAATTCAGGAGTTTTAAAATAAACATAATTGTGAAGTATAAAACACTGAAAATAATATATTATCTTTTATTTCTAAATATTTCTATATATTATCATGTATTTCTATTAATAATATGAGATATATAAAAATTTTAAACTTAATACTGATTCTATAGTAATAGATAGATTAATTTATTCTTAAAAGTCAAATCTTTAAAGTCAAAACAGTCTGCAGTTAGCTGATATCAATCGTGAGTAGGCCTGCATACCTGGATCTGAATCAGCTTTATCTGTCATTGCTGGATTCATATCAGATATATGGTTTTGTACCATCCCTTCCCTGAGGATCTAGGATTGTGCCATGCATACAGGAGGCACTAATAAATTTGGAATGAATTGTTATCAGTTTTATGCTCCATTAATAAAATTAAGACCTCTGGGATCTTTTATATATCTTTTCATTAACTGACTTTCCATCTACTAGAGTCCATTCAGTCTCTGTTTCTCTGCATCAGTGCTACGAAACTAACCGAGTTAACTAAACACATTCAACATCCGACTACAGCAGGGACAATGCCCAGAAACGCTGAGCAATGGCGGTGCCCCTAAGTCTCAGTGTCTCTTCATTCGACACGTCGTAGTTCTTACCGTAAAGCAGGGGCAGACTCGTTTTTTAACTTATTATTTACCCATGAAGGATGCCTTCCTGGAGTTCAAAAGACATTTTAGAGAACAGAAACATAGAACAAAAAAATATGTATTTGATTCTCATGTCTTCGGATGAAGAGGACCTCAGACTCACCAATATCCTAGAAATGGACTTTGAGTTTCATTGCTGAAGTGGTGCAAGAACTCTAAATTACCATAAATTCGATCTAGCTTGCTGTTGATGTCAAGTTTCTTTAAAGTACTTTCTATTATGCATGCTATGAGTTACTTAATTTTCTTTTGTGGTATTAGTATAGTTATAACTAATGAAAAGGTAACCAATTTCAATATACTAGATTTCGTGAGTTGAATGCTCAAGCTTTGAGCTGCCCTCTCTGATTTAGAAAGCATTTCCAGAGTTCCTTTATCTTACCCAAAGCTCTAACCACATGACATCTGATTTTCTTCTACATATTGAAATTCACAATGTAATTAACAACCTTGCTAAATCTAAGAGATGCTATATCCATAGAGCTTTACGCCAAAATAATATATGGATGTGCTTGTGGGCTTGTTTTTGCATCTTCCCACAAACTAGCTGGGAGAGGGAGAAACTTCATTAAAAAGACATTTATCGGGATGCTAGAGGAAAAGGAAAGTCCTCCACAGGCTATATACCCAATTTCTAGCCAGTATGGGATTACTCCCTACAGGAATCATTTATTGCTTTACTGGTCTAAGTGATGGGGTTGTTAGCATCTCGTTTGCCTGACTGCTTTGCAATCTAGTTGCTTTCACATATGAGAAAAGTCATCTTAATATTTATACAGAACTTCTGTCTCACTTCATTTCTTCCAACATTGATCTTACACTGTCCCATGGGCAAAGCTTATCCTCTGCTCATTGAAACTCCAAATGTGTCTGAGTCGAAGTAAGGTACTTTGAAAAAAGGTTCAGCTTGTCCAAATTTTAGTCAACCCACCAAAATGTTCACAGTTGGTACTTGTTTCAATGGCTTCTCTCACCACCCCCAGCCACCCCCACCCCCCCCACCCAAATAGAAGCCCCCATCTTAATGTCCACATTTTTATAAACCCACAGCCATTGGCCAGCAAACTTTAAATATACCACTTTATGCTGAAAACAGAATCTGTGGTGACTGCGTTAATTTATATATAGCTTATTGGAGGCTTCACATCCAAACTTCAGCTCTGACTGGATATCAAAAGAATTTTAAAATTGTGGATGTATAGTCTGTTAGCAAGATTTAAGTCATTGACTTAAGGTTGAGGACTATTGTGGACTTGAGACATGAAAGATGAAGGGTCTTCTCTCTCTCCTCTCTGATATATAGATTTAAAATTCAAGTTCAGTACCGGATGACAATAAACCTAATTAAGACCTGATAATATTAAAGGACAGCTAGAAATTTCTAGGGGGAAGGGCAAAGTTGCTGTTGTCTCTCTGGATATGATCCCTTCACATTGATGTGAATGGCAACTGAGTATTAAGAGGAAGATGGAACCACATCAACGTGGGCCCTAAGATATGCTCTTGATATGGAGAGAGGGGACCTACAGGGAAGAGCCTGTGCAATGAACTCTTAGCATCTGCCAAGTGCAAGATTGCCATTTGTTTCAAAGGAACCTGGGACTTGACGTCCAACCTAAGAAGCATTCCTCCAGCCACAGCATCAAACAAGCCACTCCTGCCCAGGTGTGCTGGGTTTTCCAGTTCCTATGCAAAGCTGCTACTAGGCAGCTTGTTGGAGGCGCCCACGCTAAATGGTCAAGTTCAAGCAACAGAGGGCAGTTACTTTGGAACAGACAGCTCCTTCACGGGCAGGGAGCTACTTCCATCATGTCTTTCTGTGGTCGGTCGTAAAGGAGGCTTTTGTGTCTGGGGTAAATGCTCCCTGAGGAGCCTGCAGGGTTGAGAGAAAGGATACAAACCAGAGTTTCTTGGGCAGACTCTGTTCCCTCCCACTTACCTTCCTGCTGGGGTTTACCTTCCTGCTGGGGTTCCCTCCTGTCTTCCCTACAAGACAGGAGGGAAGACACCTGAGTAGATTGAGTGATTTCAAAGAATACAGACAAGATAAAAGACACAGCAGAAATGAAAACAAACACAGCAAACCAGGAAAAAAGCTTACCTTGTTAGAAAGCACCAGTGTCTTTCCTATAAATGACAAACAGCAGACAGACCTTGAGTTTTGGACTTTATCAGCTAAGGCTTGCAGAAGGTATTAAAACATAGTTTGATGAAACCATGAACCGAGTCCCGTGCGTGGCTGATTGCGTTTGAGCCATGAAGAACTAAAGACTTTAGACGTGATTTTATAGGCTCAGAAAAATTAAGTGACTTGCCTAAGGTCACACAGCATTGGGTACATACAAGCAGCATTCTGAATTCTGGGCTTCTTTTCCACAATTTATTTTATGTAATGGATGATAAAAAGGATTGAGTGTCTTGGGGGGATTTTATACCTCTTTCATTCGTCAAGAGGTTCTTTGTAAAGCCTAAGTTTATCTTTGTATCTGAATAAACCCATGTGCTATGAAGGGGTTAATTTTCCTCTTTAAAAAAAAAGATTTAATGTGTTTCTTCACAACTATTTTCTAAATAAAATGATGAGATCTTGAGAAAACCTCAGTAAGAGGAGTGTTAGGTCTGCAAAAGAAGATCTCAAGGCTCGATAGTCTTAAAGAAAACCAAAATCTACACATGTTAGAAAGCAACTGATATTAATGTAGCTACCTGACTGCCCCAGCTGGCTTCCTCTACATCGTCCACCGAGTATAACCACTTTCAGGAATAACTCCCTGAAGCAAATAAAAGGGACAATTAACTGTATTCTTGTATGTGTTTTCATATAAATTCAACTCTAGAATGTTTTTCCAAGAATTATCTACCCAATAGAAATCTAGAATGCGAAAATATAATTAAATATTTACAGTTCTACAAATGTATCAAGAGAAGAAGGAATTAATGCTCAGATGATACAATAATTATATCCGGTTAATGTCTGGCTCAATTCTGTTAAGTGCTGCTTTTACAACTGTTGAACACCTCACGGAAGGTGATGTTTCCAATAATGTAACCCTAAAGAGGCCTTCTTCTTTCCCTGGTGTGTTTGTCAGAAACATTCAGACCACGTGGGCTGTGGCATACTCCCACCAACCTTCCCCCCACCCCCCGCATCTTTACACCATTTCTGATATTTCCTTCCCAGACACCTAGTTGACACATAACACAAATGCTACTGAAAGCCCAGATATAAGGTGAAGTGTAATGTTCCCTTGTAAAGTAATAATTTGCTACCAAGTCATGTCAGATGGGCAACAGTGTAGCCAGAACCTGTTGCAGCAAAACAGAGGTCGGTTTTGCCTCTCTAGGAGCTGTGACAAGCAAGCACGGAGATGTTGAGGAAAGCAACATTTAGACTAGTGCTGCAGTTGTACATTTAACAAGAATATTGCAGTGTGGGTGGGAAAGAGGAGGGCAATGGGAGTTTTTCAAACAGGAATTTAGCTTGTTTAATGTGTGAGAAATAATCTGTTTCATAACACATTATTTCTCACAGATAGAAAATAATATTTTCTCATAGGTATAATGGCATTAACAGTTTTGGCTTTCTTTGAGGTGGCCAAAATAATCGTGTCCAATTGTTTGTATATTTTAAAATATTTATTATTGCTGTCTATGTTGTTCCCTTTGTGCTTTCATAGTATATATGCACTAACATTCTGGTATGTTTTTCCAATAAATAGGTCGTCATGGAGATGGAAGTTATTGGCCAGTTGATACTAATTTGATTGATAGAAGCACACTCAACGGTAAGTATATAAATTAGGTTATATTGGATTAGTTATATTAATTAAATGGTTAATTCTAGAGTGTCTGAGACACATTTTTGATTGACTGCAAGTGCCAAGATTCCCAGACTTAGGGTTCTAGTGGGATTAATAGAAGCATGAAGTTATAACAAATCTATAGCTTGTTCTATCAGAAGACAGAGCCAACCAGAGGTGGCAAGTACACAAAACAGAGTCCAAAAAGCCAAAGCATAGAGAATCTCATAACTGACAGAGGGCCGTTAAATCTCTAGATTTTAAAAGGTTACATGTATTTAAAATATTTTCAAATGTTTAGTTTCATCAGAAAGAGGTGACACCTATGATATCATTGAACTGATATACCTACATTGAACTGAAATCCACTCAGTTTCACAGATTGACAGTACTGGTACTTTTTGCCCTAAGAGTACATTTACTCTTCAGAATCCCATAGCACCTTATAGTCAACTTCCCTTCACAAGGTCAAGATTAGACACTTTTTCCTGCTCATCCAGATGGAGAATTCACATACTCTTGGCTTCAAGGGTGACAGGATGGGGGTAATGTTAGAACTATGTGGAAGAGGCGGATTGGGATTGGAGATGTCTCCTAGGATCTCGTCCTGAGTTTTGCTGGAACAGAAACTCTGGGCAGTGGGATTATTACTAGCCACACTCCAAGGGACTGGTGTATATATGATAACTTCCTTCTATAGGTTCTTAAAAAAATTGTTCATATTGCTGTTGATAGGCTTGGCTTACTAAAAACAGATTTCATATATTCAAAATACAAATGTGAACACATGTAACTGTCATCAAGTTTAAGATCTAAAATATTAGGCAATGCAATGGAAATCCCTTGTATATCTCTGCCTTAGCACATGTTTCTCTAACATTTCCTATATTGCTCACTGTGTTGGAACCACTCTCTCAAATACAGTATTTACCATATGTATATGTGTATCCCTAAACATTATGGTCTGAGTACCCATGTTTCCAACCTTAGGAAATGGCATCACACTATAGGTATACTGCTGCAGCATGCACTTATCTTTAATTTTGTTTTTAAGATTTACTCATGTATTTGCAAATAGCTCTCCCTCATTTATCTTTGCTGCTGTATAGAATTCTGTTTTATGAAAATAACACAATGATTTATTTAACCATTTTAGCAGGTTTTCATGAGAAATTTGATTAATGAATAGCTAAATATCCATTTGATTGGTCTTCTGTTAAAAAAAAAAAAAAAAACCATAGGAGAAGCCAAAATTGCAATCTAAAAGTAGTTGCTGACCATGAAATTAGAATAAAGGGGTAAGTTAAGTGATTATTTCCCACCACAGGCTGTGATAATCCAATGCATCTGTTTCCCCAAAGAGCATGTTTCTAATGTGAGGAGTAGATGGGGTGCTCCGCTGAAAGCTCAGTGCTCTCCTTCCCCTAGCCAGTGGGGAGCTCAGGAACGTATTTCTACCTGCTGACTCTTCTGGTTGTCAGGCACACCCTGTGCTGTTATCAATGCATTACTTAGCCAGACGAGTACAATTTCTTAAATGTATTCTAATTAAGCCTACCTAAGGCTATATCCAGGATACTCTATCCAGGTTGCTGCAGCCCTCACCACTTCTGTCGTCTGTTACATAGTTACTCCTCCTTCCCTTTAGCACTTTCCTCAGTACCTTCTTCAGTAACATTCCTGGTCTCTTGCAGGTATTGGAGTTTTCGGTGCCTATTACAGCTAGTGCCTGGCTCTGATAGTTCCTGGGTTCCAATATACACAAAGGGCACTTGGGCAGTCTCACAGGAGAAACATGAGAGGAAGGATGTGTTGTGGCTGAAAACAGACCAGGGGCACATTATGAAATGAGTTAGGTGTGGTAATTCCCTCCCCCAGACTTTGCCAGTTTCATTCTCTTGCTTCACTTTTTATCTGAAGTCTCAACTATATGCCAAACACACTGCGAGCAACTGAGCAGTCAGTGCGAAATGCTATGAAGCCCTCACTGCAGACAGGGTACTTGCTGTGAGCCAGGAGACATGTTGGAAAACGACCACTGCAGAAGCAATCTTCAAAGAGGGAGAATTACCCAGATGGACACAGCTGAGAAGTACACTCTGGAAAGTTGAAAGAGAATGAGAAAAAGTCCCGGAAATGTGAGGAAAGGGAAAGAAGGTCGCTGCTAAAACTGTGTGGAAACATAACTGTAGTATTTGATACCCTGAGACAAAGAGGTTCTAGCTTTGGACTCCACACTGGGAATTAAGATTTCTCTGTTCTCTGCATCCTGCAGAGCTTTGAGATGCTAGAGTTTCAGGTTGGAATTCATTCCCAGCTAAAGGCATGACTATAGGGCAATACTTTTTGAAAAGACAGAGTGTCAGGAAACTAAAGATGGAACCGGTATAGATAACTGAGAAAGAACAGTGATCGTTCCCCGGCTTCCATCCACAGCTGAGCCGTGAATGCGAAGGTGGAGTGGATGTTTGGTACAGACGCGGAACTATGCAGTCTCTTAACTGTGTCCTATAGAACTTTAGTTTCGGATAGGATTGCCAAATTTAGCACCTAAAACTACAGGAAGCTCAGTAAAACCTGAATCATTTCTAATTGTCTATAAATGTGAGATGAAGAAAAATACCGCAAGGGATTTTCACTGCAGTGTTTCTCAATGTACATATGCATAGGCTCGTGGGGTCCACCACATTGTGGATGAGACACCAGAAATTCACACGGACTACTGAGTCCTGTGGAGGAAAAGGGACAGTATGGCTTTTCTCTCGAGGGGAGAAAAAGCCGAGCTCCTCCTCGCAGTGACAGGCCCTTATTTCTTTTCTGGGCACATTACTTGGTGGTTCTTATTTACTATGCACAGGTTCGCTTTAGGCCATTACCTTTGACAGAAAACAAAGGAGATGATGTCGCCAATCACATCACAGAAGAATGATACTTGCAAATGAAAAGGGAAAAGTAGTTGCACTGGTTACACTCCATACTGGGGAGTTTTAGCGTGGATTTTAGGAAGTTCCAGTAAGCACTTGCTGTCCCAATCCAGGGTGAGGGAGTTTTAGCAAAAGGAAGTCTCATAGCAGTCTAGGTACCATGCGGGCCTGATTCCCCGCAGGAGAACCTGTCCATGGGAGTGAGTCCTATGCATCTCTGAGTGGGAGCTGGGCCCACGCCATGCAGAATGGTCTGATATAATAGGCAGCTAGAAATAATTCAAATAACTCAATCTCTATATTTCTAATTACTAAATCTGGACTTTACAATTATGGATCAAGTTTAAAACCTTGGTATTGACTATTTGAACTTGAACTTCCAAATAATGCAAATTCTCTGGTTGAAAAGAAACCCGTACAAATTTGAGGTTAACAGATTAGTCAACAATAACTTTCCATAGCAGTCAGACCCCAGACGAAGAGAATGACAGTAGCTGGGAGAAATGCTTTTCGCTGCAATTTTGCCATTGCATTTAATATTCCTAGTGAAAAATAATTGTAAAGGTGATTGTGATTAATTTGAAATACATTATCTCACAGGAGAAAGCTGTGAAGATAAAAATAGACAAATGGCCTCTAGTTACCCCAAATTAGTTCAGATTATTGACATTATTCCTTCTTAATTTCCTGCATCAGTTCATGAGGTCATAGGTATTTCTTGTTAAATGGATGGGATGAAAAAAGCACCTGAAATATTTCGAGAATCCCCACCAGAATAACAAATTACTATAGGCTACTTGACTAAGGTGAATTGATAACCTCAGAGAAGCACACATGGTGGGGGGCAGACTTCATCTGTTTTCTTTTCCTGTTCAGCTAGCAGATAAATGATAGCAAATTTGTCATTTGACTTTAGCCTGGGCCAGTACAAGCAAATCAGCAAAGACATCTAAAAACCTTAGCTTCTGATTAAAATCCTGCTCATGTCTTAGGCCTGAAGAAGGGGCAATAATTTCCATATTTATGGACAAATGACACCCTGACTAATAAAACTCCAACCCTGCCCAACCTTTGAGAGGTGGGCTGCATTAACAAGAACATTATAAAATCTGAATTTCTGAACCTTATATACAAGGGAGAATTCCATACATCTTCTCTAGAGTGATGGACATTTGGAGGTCTCCTCTCTTTCCCTACCTTGCTGGATTCATCCTTCAGTGCATTGTAAAGAATAATGGCTTCTTGTCAGGACACTCAAGCCAGCTGAAAATAAATGGGGACCTCACTAATCATTTACTTTCTCCTACAGAATGTTACTCTTTTAAAAAATGCACTGTTGGAATTCAAAGAAAAAAAAACCCAAAGATATAATTCATGTTTACTGTTGTAGTTAGAAGCCCATAATTAAATTGAGGATACTGAAGAGCTTTCCTAAATTATTTTATGATGACAAGTAGAATCAAAGCCAATATGTGGTGATATGGTAGTATTTTACTTTTATGAGGCATTCCGTTTTGGATTATAGTCCCCATTTTTAAAGCAGAAAAATCTTCAAATTCTGATAAATATGATTTTTGTAGTTATTATTTGAATGAATGATAAGAATAGTGAAAATTATGTCAATTCCATCATGTTTTCTCACCGGGAAAGATAAATCACCACTTTATTTTTATTGGATGGTCTTCCTATACCTTTAAAATTAGTAGTTTTGGCTAAGAAATCTTAAACCCTACAAAAATGTTTCTGTATTGACTTCAGCCTTTGAAAACTAAACTAAGATTGACAAATGTTGATACTTTGGTGAAGCATTATTTAAAAGTCAGTGTTATTAATTAATTTTTGATAATTCAGAATCATACTAGATGTTTTCTAAAATGTTCCTTGTCCTCTATGTCTAGGAGAAAATACCATGATTGTTCCTCTAGTTTTGGAAAATTTTGTTTTATTGTTTTTAGAACTCAATAACATTTAAATTAATCTAAATAAAGTGTACATAAAAGCTTTTTCCATATTTGCATGAAATGATCAACATAGGCTGAATAAGCTATTTATAAGACTTTCAACAGACACCAGAATGCCAAAAGAAAAGTCCAGAAATAGGATTTTACAGTTGTTTTCCCTATGGAAAGATCACTGAAGTGGTCCAGGGTCTCAGGTCCTAGTCTACAAAGGCATCTGCCCACCTGCAACCCAAACAATATCTATCCCGAGTAATTTAAGGATGCCAGACTAATCCCCAACTCTGGTTCTAGAACTGACTTTGCCAGGGTTTAGGACTGTGTCAATCAGCTCACTTAAACTCTTTGGATTTTAGTTTTTCATTTGGGCATAGGACGTGTGAAGCTAGGTCACGATTTCTCACCTTCAGAGCTATTGCAAGCTGGGAACTGGATAACTTTTATTGGGAGGCCTATCCTACACATTTGCACTGTGGGATGTTCAGCAGCATCCCTGGCCTTTACCCATTAGATGCCAGAAATAGGGATTCCCCCCTTCCATGTCGTAACAACCAAAAATGCCTCTAGACATTGTCATTTCCCTTGGAGAGGGGAAAAATCTTCCCAGTGGAAAACCACTGATCAAACTACTGTTCCCCAAAAGACATTTGGGGGTACAGGGGTCCCATGAGAAACTCTGAGAAAGAAAAAACAGTGCCTCATTAACTAAACATTGGGAAACTTGTTTGGCCAGTCCCTTCTCTTTGGCGCAGGTCTGCCCTCCTAGCTCAGAGGGCTTCTCTGCTCGCTCTACGCTCTTGATTCTGGTGATGTCACCCTCTCCCAGGGCTTCCAGATCCACCCATGTTGCCAAGTTCTAGCTGCCTCTTTGTAACATGTCATAAGATCTCACCCCTGACATGTTCAAGACTGTGCGCTTGTTCTGCCCTCACTGAACCTGCCCTTTCATCCTCTTTCTCACCTCTGACATGAGGACCATCAGGCCTAAAGCTGACGACTCCTCTCTTTCTGCCCCCTGTGCAATCCACTGTGTTCATTTACTTTCAAGCTGTATTGTATAAGGGTCCACTTTGCCTGATTGCAGTCGCCACCGCCTCAGTTCAGTCCGTCATCATCTCTCACCTGGGGACTTCAGCATTCTCTGTGCTGCTGGTCTCTCTGCTTCCAAACCAAACCCTCTCTGTGCAGCGGGAGGAGGTGTCTTCTTAATGTAAACCAAGTCTGTCTCTGTCTTGCTGGAAACCTTTCAGTGCTCTGTGACTCTGCTTGAGGTAATTGAATGTGTTCTACAAAGCTCTCTCAGAACTGGGTCCTGTTTCTCTTTCTGCCTTCATTTTGTGCCATTTCCCTTTTGCTCACAATGTCCCCGACACCTGGCTGCTCTCATTTCCCTTGCAGAGGAATAGGGACTAGCTCCTAGCAATCTCCTATGTTTAGCCTCAGGGTTACTTCTACAGTGAGGCCTTCCGACCTCCCTCCTCCACCAACGGTCTTTGTCCTCCTTTCTATGTAAACTTCACTTTTGTTTTAAGCACTAATTACAGTTGTATTTTTATGTTTATTTGCTTCTTGATTTGTTCACTATATGTTTTTTTTCCTGTAAAGTTCTAAGCTCCATGGGCTCAAAAATCATGCCTCTGCTTTTTGGGTTTTGGGGGGGGGATGGTAAGGGGCGGAGTAGAATGGCAGGTTGAGAACAATCACAATATTCTAATCTGAAAATTGTTCTCAGACCACATAATATACAAAGAGACAGTGGCATTCAAATTATTGTGAAACTATGAAGTTGGACCTGTAAACACTTAATAGTTCCACAACCTGGCTATTGTTCCCTCTCCACCCTTCCAGAAAAATAACTCAGAAATGGAGCTTTCGTAACTCCTTTTTAACAGTTCCACATTGATCCCAGGTGAGAAGTAATCTGACTTTCTATTCATGTCACAATGACCAGACTGGATACATGTTCTAGGAATGGAAAAGATCAATCATTTAATATATGAAATATATTTTTTCTTCTATGGTCCAACTGATTAGGCAGACCTGTGCCTTCATTAAAACTGTATAGGTTTTTTTTATCTCATGTAGTTTCTTTTTGCCTGCTCAAATCCTTTTCTGCCCCTCCAAGATTTATTGAGATACAATTGACATATAACATCATGTGAGTTTAAGGTATACAATGTGTTGATTTGATACACTGATATATTGCAAAAGGATGAAAACGATAGCTTAGCTAACACCTCCACCATATCATATAATTATCCCTTGTTTTCTGTAGTGAGAGTATTTAAGTACTTTAGCAATTCTTAAGTATATTATAATACAGTATTATTAACTATAGTCACCATGCTGTGCATTGCATCTCCAGAATGTATTCATCTTATAACTGGAAGTTTGTACTTTTTAACTAACATCTCCACATTGCCCCCAACCCTCAGTCCCTGGTAACTATCATTCCAGTGTCTATTTCACTGAGTTCAGCTTTTGAAGGTCCTACCTATGAGTGGTTCCTCCAGCATGTGTCTTTCTCTGACTTACTTCACTCAGCACAACGCCTACTAAGGTCCATCTATGTTTTTTTTTTAATTTTTTTATTTTGACACTCCCATCTTTGGCCATTAAAGTGAGATGTACTAGAGGTCAGGAGGAGAGAAAGAGAGACAGGAAAAAAAGCTGTTTGGTGTAGCACGTGCTGTCAGAATTGGGAGAATTTAGAGTTCCATCTATGTTTTGATTACAACATCATATCCACAGCACCTAGTGGATCTTCAATCCATATTTATGGAATAATAGGATACAGTCTCTAACATCCCAGCCCAACCTCTCTTGGCCATGCACAGTTCAGATAAGGATGTTCAAAATTCTGAGATTTCAGGAAAGAAATATGTTTTCTAACATAATTGATTAGGGAACATTTTTTTTCTCCATAATGCTGATTGATATGTCATTTTAGAGAATATTGGGATAGATTATCTGTGAGATGAATGACTATTTGGCATCTTACGTCAGGCAGAAATGCTTTGAAATCGTCAATGCCATATGAATTTCAGTTCAAATTCAAAGATCCGTAAAAGTTTTAAGATGTATATTGAGCTCAGAGTGTTCTAATAACAAAACTATTACCAGCGAAGACTGCAATGGTGGGAGAGAAGTTCAGTCCTGAGCTAGAAACTCACTGGACCTGTTCCCTCAGAGCTGGACTGGTCAACTGAGTGTTGACATTGTTTACCTGTCACTTGACATTGTGCAGTTACTGGGGCTCAGACACTGTGGCAATGGGACCAGATCCTCAACAACAGGAGCCAGGACTCCTGGATTCAATACTTGGCTTTTCCTATAAGAAAATAAAATGCTCAGTGTACTGGTCTACTAATGAGCTTCCAGCAGAGTGTTTGAGGGGAAATATGATAAATATAAAGTATTCTTGAAAGCTTACCAAGTATTATTAAAATGAAAGACATTTCACTAAACCAATTTTCATAATCATTCCCAAAACTTAAGGCACACAAGATTATAAAATACATTTTGCTTTTATTAAATTTAACAGAAAAAAGCATGAAATCTTTTATGACAATCAAACATCACAAAAGTAAAAATGGATGGAATGCTCATGTGATTTAAAAAAGAAGTGATTCCTTTCTTGCTGTTATCAGTGAAACAGCTCGATGTTGGCTATTCAGACACTGGATATCCACACGTGTCTGCTAACTCCAGAAACAGATGCATTGGTATACTATATTTCTCTTTAACTTGGAAAGAAGGAAATAATTGAGCCACATTGTGATGTCCACTGGGTGCCAACTCTGTGCAGGGCCTGAGTTCAGTGTGTTGTATCCATCATCTCATGAAATAATCCCAGTTTCCAGGAGGATATTAGCAAGTCTTTGAACCACACGATGCACCTTCCCCTTTAACATCGGTCAACGTCATCTTGCCCCTTCTGGAATCAGGCTGCCTCCCAAAACTCTTCATTGCACTAACCTAGATTTGTGAGCTCTAAAATTCTCCCTGATTTGGAACAGCCTGTTGATATTTTTAAATGTATGGTTGATCATCGTTACGCAGAGACTCTGTACGTGTGAATTCACCTACTTGCTAAAATGTATTTTTAACTCCCCAAATCAGTATTTGCAGTGCCATTATGGTCCTTTGTGAACTTGTCCAAAGATAGGAGAAGCCCAGTGCTCATAAACTCGGCTGCGAGGGAACAAGGGGGCACAGTGCCGTGTTTCAGCTCTCACTCTGTAAACAAGTGTCCTTGCCATGATACGTGTACTCAGTGCCGATTTTTTCATCTTTGTACTTTTTCGTTGGTGGTTTCAGTGTATAAAGTAGCCACTAACTGTGATGCTGAATGCCGTTTAGTGCCACTAACACTCAAAATTCTGTGATGTGCCTTTCAGAGAAAACATATGTGTCAATTAAACTCCACTTAGGCATGAGTTACAGTGTTGTTGGCTATGAGTGCAATTAAATAGATCAACAGTGTTTTTCAATAAGGTGTCTTTAAACAGAAACACACGTAAAACAAGGTTATATAACGACTGGTTGATAAAAATGTTGTTACCAGAGGCTCACAGGAACCTAACTCTGTATGTCCTCTAGAAAATATAAAAAATATTGAGTGTTTTCTAATGTAGTGTTTGTGGCAACTACATAGAATACAACTCCTTCAAATGATGAGGATGAGCTCCATCCAGAGCTACCACTGAGCTTGGCTTTCTTAACTGATTGATGACTGATAATCTGATTATTCAGCTTTTGAATTGAGATTAGGAAATTAATGGAAGAACTGGAATGCCAACTTTTAGACTGATGGCGACTTTTATGAGAAAGATATAAAGGATTGAAATGAATGATGTATAATGGAAGTTCTCCTGAACCCTAACTCCAGGAGGAAAATGATCTCAGTATTATCTCCCTCATGCTCAACAGTCATTATGTTTTCACTGGAAACATGATGTCTTCCTCCGTGAAAAGAAAGAGAGAAGAGCAGAAATTTGAAAAATTCTGGTTTACAAGGTTTTTAAAAAGTTCATAAGGTTTACTGCTGTGTACAACTTAAACTAGGTTTATTAGAAATGGTGAGCTCTTTATATGTGTCATGCTAATAAAAATCCATAAAATCCCCAACTGTCTCCATTATAAACTTTCATATAAAATATTAATTTATTCTAATCAATTAGTCTATTAAGCACAGAAAGGGCATATTGAGATACTATTGTAAAATAGCTTTTTAAATTCTAGGTAAATCTATGATACAGAAAGTTCTGACCTTTCATTACTTGTCCCATTTCTTTGTAGTAAATGTAAAATTATTTCAAGGAAATCTTATTCTTTCATTCATTATCAGAATCTTTCAGCAGATAGTGCTATTGAAAACTTTTGATGAGTTCTTCTCCCTGAGATTCAATTTATATCAGAAACATTTATTATTTTTCCAGTAATAATGAATCAGCAATAATTTATTTAAGTATAAGTGACTGTTTTTTCAAAAAAAGCAATGTTTTTTAAATAACATAGAAAGATAGTGCTTTGATTCCAAGGTAAGTTTTGGAGTGTTATATTCATTTTTGAGAAGTTCACTTATATTTCATATTAAAGATTATTTCTAAAAAATTTGTATTTTCGAAGTCCATGCCAGAAGTATCCCAAATAGTATGGGATGTTATTCATCTAGGCAACATTTTATTTATTTCAATAGTATAATGATATTATAAGCACTTACTCTGTGTGAGGCACTGAGATAGTTCCTTTGTATACATTGCCTTTAACTCTGACAGTAACTGCATATTATTAATATTATTTTCATTGTACAGGAAAAAAAGCACTGAGTTGCAAAAGGCCTAAACATTTTGCTCAAGGGGTATAGAAGGCTAATATAAGTTGTTAAAGAAATACATTCAAACTTAGGTCTAGAAAAATGTCCAAACTCATTGCTTTGTGCAGCTTTCTAAATTAATTTATAACTAAAATTATAAGCTAATATAATTTTTTAATTTGTGTCTTGAAATAACGAAATGACACAGAGCAGAGATACGTCTAAGCTGTTGATCACTGAGAGCTTAAAGAAAACAACATAAAAGGCCATTAGCCATTCTTATTTACATAAACACATTATCAAAACTGTTTTATTAGTCTGTGATTATTTGGTTAAATGTTGTCTACCATGAAGAACTCTTGCAACACAGGAAAACATTTACATCAGGACTTTATTACACAATTTCAAACTTGTTGGCTGCTTTTAAGTGGGATGCCTGTTCTCTCAAGGATTGAAAATTAAATGTGCTTTATAGATATCATCTTAAAGGGAACAGAGGTAAACTGTGAGTGGTTGGTGCCAAATTGTTTGTCTTTCATGCCATCAAATCCATAGTATTTCCTCATAAAGCACAGCCCTCTCGGGCCCTTGTCACATTGAATTCTTATAGGACAAAGCAGCGTTTTTCCTCCCTGCCCCGATACAACAGCTTAATGCTTTTTTAAAAATTCAAATATAATTCATATAATATACATTTAGTCTTTTAAAATGCACAGTTCAGTGACTTCCAGTGTATTCACAGGTTGTGCCAGCAATGCCACCTTCTAATTCCAGAACATTTTTATCACCCCAAAAGCAAACCCTGTACTCATTAGCAGTCCTTTCCCATTCCCACTCCTTCCCCTCCACCCACTGGCCAACCTAATCTGCTTTCTGTCTCTAAAGTGTGGCCTGTTCTAGGCATTTCATATGGGTGGAATTATCCAATACGTGGCCTTTTGTGTCTGGCTTCTATTAGTGAGCATAACATTTTCAAGGTACATGCATGCATCTGTACTACATTCCATTTTTACAGCTGGATAGAGTCACGTCATGTGGATAGGCCACACTGTTTATCCACTCATCAGCTGGTGGACATTGGGTTTCCATTGTGGGCTATTCTGAATATCGTCACTCTGAAAGCTAGTGGATAAGATTTCATGTGGGCAGAGGTTTCATTTATGTTGGATAGATCCTTTAAACCCTTCCTCTCATTGTTCTCAGTTTCAGTAATACTCAAGAAATAGGAACTCTGCACATCCTTAACAAAGCTCGGTAAACAATGGGCTGTTGTATCTCCTTAAATCTGATCTCCGTTTGCCTCTTTCCCCAGAGCCACCCATTGGCCAGATGCACCCCCCACATGGCAGTGTCACTCCGCAGAAGAACAGCAGTGTGCTTGTGATCATTGTGGTCACCGTGGGCATCCTCACAGTGCTGGTGGTGGTGGTCGTGGCCGTGATTTGCACCCGGCGCTCGTCAGCCCAGCAGAGAAAGTAAGTACCAGCTGCTTCCCAAAAGGAGAGAAGTCCCCGCTTGATCCAACTTCCCTCTCCTTGATTCTACTTTTGAAGGCTCTTGCCCTTGCAATTTCAGAATTCCTCGAATATGCATTATCTCCTGACCTGGCTGAAAGTCTGCCTTTCATCAGTTCAAGCCTATTAACATACGGAAGTGAGGGCCAGACTTGCAGGCTTAATTATAGCATCCTGGAGATCCACTCTGCATTCTCGTTTTATTTTACCTCTTGAGGCCAGATTCTTCCTTTCAAGTGACAGCAAGTGTCCCTTAAGTAACACTTAGGGAGCAGACTTCACTGTGTCTCTACTTATGGTCCTCTCTGCAATTCTGTATAAAAGGTGGGAGATGCGTGCTCCTCTAAAGGTGTTTATCACTTCTGGCAAGGAGACCTGCAGGTGTTTAACCAACGCCTGTTGCGTGAATGACCACCTATAGAAAACCAAACACCACGTGCGCACAATGCAGTAGTTCAGAGGCAATAGTTAAGGAGGAAGAGAGGTCCAGGAATTTGGAGTTCCTGGCTACAGCTAATTCTCAGAAAATTTTAGTAAGTGAGGGGTTTGAAAGTACTTTTATATTATGCAGCTCTAGGTTCTAGAAGAAGCAGAGCATGAAACATCAAAGTACACAGTTTAGAGCGGAAAGTTGGCTTTAACTCAGCTTAGCCTTTTTCATCAGTACCCCGTGACCAGTGTGCTGACCTTGTGTCAGCCAGGTGTGGGAATCCACAGTAGCTTCCTGGTTGTTCTCTGTCCCCTTGCCAACATAGAACTTTTTCGAACCCTTCCTGGTGTGTCTCTTCCAGCTGGACTGTCTCACCACATCGGCTATCACAGGCCCTCCCCTCGTTGTTTTTCTGACATAGCATTTTTTTCATATTGAGGATCAAATGTCTAAACTCTTAAATGGAATCTATTCTGCTTTAACTTGCACTGATTTTCAAAGTCTTAAGAAAGATTCTCTAGCAAATAATTTCCCTCTTTCCTTGTACTTCAGACTTTCTCTCTCTTCTCTAAAAAGCCTGTGAGCATATTTGTTGGTGTCTCGTGAATCTTCCAGAGTCACGAAGTGAGGTGTTTAAAAACAGGATACAGGGATGTGTACATATGGAAGAAAGTTCCATGGGGAGGGGCATAGATGCAGCCTTCATATTTAATTTATATATATGCAGCGGACATTTCATATCTGGCTGCATTCATGTGATTAGACTATCTTGAAGCTGGTGATGGCTGGTGTGCTGGTCCACTGTGCTCAAACAGGAAACCAGGAGATGGAGCTTAACAAGGCCCATCTCATATGTGAACATTCTGGGAATTGATAATCACACACAGAGCTCCCAGAGTGGTGGGCACTTAGTAAGTCTCTGGGGGGGAAGGTAATTGAATACATAATAGAATAATCTCATGGACCAGCATTCCCAGGAAAGGGGTGGCGCAAACGTAGAACAGTGGGACATTGAGACAACAGGTCTCTGAAGCAGAGCTGAGAAAAGTCACAAAAATGGAAGTGGGGAGGACAAAAACCAAACTTGGTATATTCCGTGACAGTCTTAAAAACATTGACAAATTCACTAAATTAAATTTGACCAGCTAAACCAGCTATACCCGTAGCAGGGTATATTGTGTTGTTTTTCATTTTTATCATTGCAAGAATACTTGAGGGTTATATCAACCGGATGAACTGGAATGCTGGACGTAGTCTATTGCAGAGAGAAGATGCCCAGTCCTCTGCATGTGTAAAAGTGGGATTTGTTGCTATTTAGAGAAACTCTTACATGCCACACAAAGCACTTTGATAAGAACTTAAAGATTGTATTTAGAAACAGTAGAAGGTGAGCCCTGGGTACAACTTGTTTTTGAAATTGAGGAATGAAAAAAAAGAACAAATCATTCCATCAGTAACTGAAAACTCTGAGAAAGTAAATTTAGAGTCCCTGTACGAGGTGCCTCTCCCCCCTCCCAAAGTCGCTTAATATTTACTTGGTATATTTTCACAATGTTTCTTCAGCAACAGACCCACTAGCATTCATCTTTATCTCTTTGTATATGTTAACAGAGAAAAAGAGAAAAAGAAAAGTTTCTCTTTCTAGACATTTCTGAGTTGTAATTTAGTTTTTTTTTTTTATTTCATTGAGGACTCCTCCCCTGATACCACCACCACTGAGCCTTTTAGAACAAATTAAGTAACGCAGATGAAAGTGAAATCAATTCCAATTTGAAACTGAAATAATGTCCCTTAGAGGGCTCTCAGAAAAATGGGAGTTTAATGTAATTAATAAGGTGAAGTAGGAAACCCATTCATGGGCTTTTTCAATATCTCTCTGTCTGAGAATGCTAGAGAATGTAAGTTTTCTTTGTGTTTTATGGGGGGACTTGAACTGAATTCAAATGGACTTGAAACCTATGTGTGTGTACTATCAGTAATACCTCATTCACTTTAGTGTCTATGCATTTTATTCTATAATTAATCATATTCATAAGGTTTATCATATATACCTCATATGTAATAATGAGGTAGGTTTTTGGATTGAGTCATATTCTAGTTTGTAAGATTTTAGTTTTTATGATATAAAATAACTAACAGAAGTTAGAACCCAAGATCTAGTTCTGATTCTACCACTTCCTTAATTAAACTAATGTATTAAATTAAACTTAAGGGAAGACCTAATCCCTGTTAGTTTCCTCAAATGAGAAACAGGACTACACACTTTTTTATCATTCCCTCTATCTTACAAATGCTGAAATTCCCCATGGAATACTACTGAATTATAGAAACACATAGCATCATTTAGCTTCAAGCTACTATGAAATAAAAATAATTTTGCATTACTCTTTGGTTATTAATTTAAATTTTTATACCACTTTGAAGAGATACCCCTTACACATTTTGACTTAGTGAGATTAGAGAATATCATAATGTAGAAAAATTGTTTTATGAAAGCTTAAATTGATGAGGGTGTTCTGTGTTTTTAATAAAGTAATAACATTTTCTGGCCAAAATATAGGACATGTATATGATGTATCCATAGATACTAAGGACAACATATTTGACATTGATAATATCCTGGAAATCCAAGACAAATGAATATCACATTTCCAAGGCAGTAACCTGTGTAGATGATCAACAACTTGTCTGAATGCACTAAATTTAAAGATGTACCATATTGTTCGGACTATAAGATGCACTTCCCCCAGCCCCCCGAATCTGAGAGGAAAGTGGGGGCTGAGTCTTATAGTGCAAATGTAGCTTCACATTGAGATTGGTGAAACATTATGTTATTTATGTTATTAAATATTTTACCACATTTTTTGCTTCAAATTTTTTTCCCCTATTTTCCTCCTCTAAAACCTAGGTGCATCTTATGGTCCAAAAAATATGGGTAAATAAAATCCAAGGTATACTTAATAGAATCACCAGCTGACTGAGGCACCTATTGGATTTGGCTGGTACACTGCAAGTTTTAAACGTTAGCACCCATTCAAATCTTGACTGAAATAATTATTTCCATTACTGAGGATCAAATGTCTAAACTCTTAAATGAAATCTACTCTACTTTAACTAGCATAGGGCACTTGTGCTGATTTTCAAACTTTTAACATTTTAATCATTTTTCAATATCCACCACACAGAGATTTTAAATGGTAGCCCCTTAAGACACCAATTTATCTTAATTCCATCTCAGAAAATACAGGTTTATTCAGGTATCTAGGGCACATTTTCCTGAGTTTCCAACACAATAGGTTTTTTTAAAAAAAAATTTATTTTTAGTAGCAGTTAGTAGAATAAGAATAATGCAGAGAATGAGAAATCTTGGGGAAGGATTTGGGTGGAGGATTCAGGACAGGTGTTTATACTTCCCAATATATTTTTTTCCTGGTCCATTGTTATCATTTTCCACCCCCAGGTCAGGCCTCTTCCTTCCTGCAGCCCTCCCTACACTCCCAGTGGGGCAGAGTCCCCTCACCGCAGTCTCCCTTCAGACCTTGGGCACATGTCTGTCTGACCAAGAGAACTAGGACCCAGCGACACGCCTGCCTCCTGTGCATGACTTGAGCAGCGTGTACCTAAGTACAGAGGGGAAACTTAGTAATTTATTACAATGTGGCGAGGAGTCTATGCAATGGTAATGGTACTTGAGAACTTCCCAAGGCCTTGTCAAATAAAATGAATGCTCAGTCAATGCTGGGTCTTACCCAGTCACATTCCCAGCATCCCCATTAAAAGCGAAAAGAAAAGAAACTCTTCTTACAACAAGTTATAGGCAAAGCAAGGAGCTGGTGGGCCAATAAAGAATCAAAGACTAACCTGGCAAAAAATAGTTTAAATCAATAATGAAAAGTGTATCATCTGCATCATACCAAGTACTTACAGATCTGATTGAAGTTAACTCTTGTGCTGTAAATCTTTCGGCATTTCCCCAAGGGCTTACCCCAGCTGGTACTAAAAGGTGTTTCTACAGAGGCAAAGCCTCGTCTGATCTGGTCCCCTCCACTCTTTCGACTTTACTACCTACCATGCCCCAGCACAGGCTCCTTACTCCACAGAAGCCGAAATTCCCAAGAGCCACATCATTTTTCATTCATTTAGTAAGCTCCCAATATCTAACCTATCTTTGCATTTCTAGTACTTCGCAGAATTCGTGATAGTCAATAGTTCATAGTCACTGAATGAGCAAATGAATAAATGTTTTCAAAATGCTGGATGATGCTGGAGGAGTGAAAGAAACGGAGTTTACTCCAGTTTCACGGGAGGAAAGCCACCCACACACTGGGAACATCTGGCCAGCTCAGCAGACAGACGGCGATCAAGGAAGGAGAGCAGTACAGGGAGAGATGGCAGCAGTGCCTTAGGTATTTCAGGGTCACACTGACCTAATGTGGCGAGGAGGTCTTCTTGCAGGAGAGAGGAAAGAGGCAGTGATTTGTGAGTAAATAGGAATGTGGAGGCACTCTGGACACAAGAAGTAAGATTAAATAATCGGATGGACAGATGGATGGATTATAGATGGATAAATAAAACAAAACACACAACACCAGTCTATGATTATGCTGTGAAAAGCTTTGCCACAGTCTGAGAAATAGTGGAGAGCCTCAGAAGACACCTCGCTTTGTCTTCATTTGAAAATACGTGTGGTGGGAAGAAGGGCCCCTATTCTACAACTACTTTTGCAAGTGGAAAGATTACTGGTACCTGTAACAAAAGGTGTGTGTGTGTGTGAAGGATAAATGTGCTATGTCTATGCCAAATAGAAAAACTAGCTTTAAAATAAAAACAAATAAGCAATGCCAAATAATTCACTGACAGTGCTTCTAAAACTTCAGGGGCATCAGGCTCCGCTCCAGGTTGCTGAGTCTCACTCACCTCTCCCTAGTTTCTGATTCATAAGATCTGAGGTGGGGCCTGGGGATTTGCATTTCTACCAAGTTCCCAGGTGATCCTTGCAGCTGGAACCCCTGCACCAGGTTCACCTGCACACAAATGTTGAAGATCCCAGTGGTGAGACAGAAGAACCGGGGGCCAATGGGCAGCAGTTATCATGTCAAGGAACAGGCAGATGGACAGGAGGCCAGGGCAACAGCTGTTCCTGCAGGTTGGAAGACAAATCTCAGGCCTCTTAGGTAGGAGCAAACATCAGTTTCATTACAGATCCACTGGACTACTGTCAGAAGAAGGAGACCTCTCTAAGGCCAAAGGTTTCTCTCTTGATAAAAGGCAATATAGAAAACAAAGGTGGTTAAGTGGTCTTTCACAGAGTATATACAAAAAAGGAAATAAAAGTCTATTTCAAGATCTTCAGATTCTTGACTGAAAGTAGCCTGGGTGCATGAATAGATTCTCAGAGGGGAACAGATCTGATTAAAATCCATATGCATTTCATTCATTTTATCGGGGATGATCATTTTTTCCCATATGAATATTATAAATTATAACTTCAAAAGGATTCTGCCTCAATCAGGTTTGCAACTTTTTAAAACATATATAGAATTCATCTGGGGATGCTTCATCCTGAGGTCAGGGGGACTGGTACATGGAGGAATGGATGAGGCATGCATGTAAGCAAAGAAAAACGAGAATTGATCACGGCTTCTAGTTCCAAACATTATTTGATAGATTCACTTACCGCGGGCTATTTCCGTATCGAGTTACGGTGAACAAGTCGTTCTGGTTCTGGATTTGGGAACTGGGGCTTCTCCGTACGCCATTATATACGCCCTGGAGTTGAAGTTATTTAGCATTTTGACTTGTTAGAAAAAAAGATAACAGGGTGAAATCTCCAAGTTTGAGCATGGCACTGAATTTGTCTGAGTTGCCAGGGTTAGATTACACAGAGAGCCTTGTGTGAGTTGCAGACTAGTTTCCTGCGGGCGGGCGGAGTGGCAAGGAAGCGACTTCAGGGAATGGATGGTTAGCAGAGAGTTACTATCGTAGGGGTTATTATCTAGGGGTTACTATCATAGGGGTTATTAGCATAGGGGTTACTATCTAGGGGTTATTCTACAGGCCATTCCTAGTGTCAGTGTGCGGTTGCTGCCTGGAAGTCAGCCAAACTCAGGTCCTTTGGGGGTAAATATCAGAGCAGAAAACACTGCATTCTTTTTCTCATAAACTACTAACTAGATACTAAGTCTGGGGTTCTTTGTTTTTTATTCTCATCAACATGCTTCAAGAAAAACAAGGAAAAAATATTAGGGAAATTTTAACAAATCACACCAGTGAACATTTATTAATTGCTGAATATGGACCAAGCGTCCTACTCAGGAGCTGGGAAAACAAGGCCAGCCCCGGTGGCCTTGCACAGGTTATAGAGTTTTCACTAAGCCATTTAGCAGCAGTAAAAACAGTTCTTACAGATTCCTGCAAGCAAGGAAAGTGGGAAAGAGGCTCTGCACTGGGCTCCTGTCAAGGGTTAGATTTTAGCTCTCCGAAGTTTGCCTTTATAAGGAAACATTATTAGTCTAAAAGTGGGGATTTTACAAATTATAAAGGTATAGAACAGAGATGGAAAACTCTTTCTTCAAAAGGCCAAATAGTAAATATTTTAGGCTTTGTGGGCCATGTGATCTTCATTACAACTATTCAGTACTCCAGGGCAATGATGAATAACCTGGGCAGGATTTCAATACAACTTTATTTACAAAAGGAGACAGCGGCAGTGGGCGGGCCTGGCCTTCAGGCCATGCTTACTGACCCCTGCAGCAGAGAACGGCTAGCAGGAGCATCATACTACTTCACTTAGCAAGGAACAACTGAATCTCACTAGGCCCATGAAGAGGTGACCACTAAAAACATAAATTTATGATTGCAAAATTCTTATTGAGTAAAATAAGAGACATGTAGAGCACACTTTGAAAGTGTGTTCTCTTTTCAAAGGATGAGTCTCACTGTGTTTGAATCCAGACCCTTAGTGACTCCAAGGGAAAAGCGTTTCCTTGTCCTAAGAATGTCCTCCTGTGGTCTTTTGTCTTCCAAGAGCAAGCGTCCCAATTGCACATTAAATTATACAGCTGTGGTAGATACTTCCCCCTAAGCTCCTATCTTGGCTGTTGGCACAGCTTCTGGCCTTTTTATTTCTATTTGCCCTTTCAAAGCGTTTCCTTCATTTATCTCCTAAGCAGATGTTACAGTCAGGTACCTTATGCCTAGTTCCAAAGATTGGCATATGGCTCCATCTAACCCATTGTCAGCTAGTGCTTGAATTCACAGCGGGGGAAGCTGCAGGGAGGTGCTCCCTGGCAAGCTGCCCAGGCCCTGGGGATTCACCAGCACGTCTCCTATAATGCGGTGAGGCTCCTGAGAAAAGAGGGAAGGCGGCCAAGAGGAGCCTGCCAATTCCTGGATTTCACAGGTTTCCTCATGGGAGTGCTTTTGTTTCCTTTCCCTGCTTCTAACTTGAATTGACAGAGAGAAGACAGGAGGGGCCATTGAAAAGAAGCACTCACATTTGCCTTCTACTTCTGTTCCATAGGAAGCGGGCCACCCACAGTGCTGGCAAAAGGAAGGGCAGCCAGAAGGACCTGCGACCCCCAGATCTTTGGATCCATCACGAGGAAATGGAGATGAAAAACATCGAGAAGCCATCAGGCACCGACCCGGCGGGAAGGGACTCCCCCATCCAGAGTTGCCAAGAGCTCACACCAGTCAGTCACAGCCAGTCAGAAACCCAGCTGGGGAGCAAGAGCACCTCCCACTCAGGTACCTTTCATCTCTGAGCAGGAAAAACATCTCATTTCCTTCTGGACCCTGCCAGGGTGTTCCCCACTCCCTCTTTTGTGAGGTACCCTTTCCTCAGTTATTTTCCAATAGTTGAAATAATCTGATATAAATCTGGTTGATTCACCTGGTTTACTTTCTATCCCATCATTCTGTTGCCTGCCTTTTATAATTGCAATGCCTCTTGAGACCTCTAAGAGGTAGAAGGTGGTACCATACCACCAGGAAATATTGAAACATGGAGCATCAATAAACTCATTCCTTTTTGTTAAGTCTTAAAACATTTATCAAGGCAATAAAAGTTGAAGCCATTGTACAATTTTTAGTTCCCTATGTCTATGGATAATTGAAAGTTGATTTTAAATTTGCTGTCAGTTTCTTGCCTTAAAAAAATCACATCGGAGACACTTGAAATAGGAAAATATTGATTATTCTCTTACTTTGCTTTGATTACTATGGAGATCAAATCTCACTATCGTGCGGTCACACTTAAATGGTCACTAGCCTAGTTTGATGGAGTCTATTTGAAGGCTCTGCAGGTATACAAAGTGACCTGAAGAAAAAAATCTACTGTTTAATAAAATGGTGCAGAACAATCCATGTCCCGGAATAACTGAGAAATCTAGAAAGTGGTGGTAAGATATTTTGCATTTTGTGGGTCCTCATATTTTTGACATGCTTATGGGAAGTTGAATAATCAACCAAGTACTCTCATCAAGAAACCTCTTGGTCTACTCATGATGTGTTTGTAGGATGAGTAGCTGTTGTTTTTAAACCAAATTAAAGCAGTTTATTTGTTTGAATGTGTAACTGATTAATGAGAATTGCTCTCCAGGAGGACCCAAGCCTCGCCAAGCCTGGGCTATCCTGGTTAAAATAACAAAATTCCATGCCAATAAATCCTATACTTTTCAGTGCTACACACTATTCAGAACTTAAGTTTTGTATCTCTCAACATATATTTTTATTAACTTTTCAAATCTGCATATTTCTTGCTTATTAATTTAAATGGCTCTTTAGTATGATGCTTTATGAAATTATAATAAATTCATAGATGATAAGATTTCTTACCTTTGGACCTTAAGTACTAGTTGTGTAAGTTGTGGTCAATTCAAACAATTGAATATTATGGAGCCATTGAAAATTATATTACTGACATTTACTAACAGAGAAAGATTTCATGTTATTTTCCTCAGGTTACAAAACAATATACATGGTATAATGCCACCTTTGAAAAATACATTAGTATATGCCTTCTTACTTTCACGCAGACATACATATGCAAAAATTATGCATAACGACGTGTAAGTAGTGTTATTTTCTGGGTAATGAGGTTAAGGTAAATTTTATTAGTGATGGTATCTTGTTTTGGTAATAAGAAATTAGATAGCAGTATTTCGTACATTAATAAAATGAAAAAGGCATTAGAGTGTCTGTCTAGAAATGATGTGAAATGTTGAATCATTGACACAAGTGGGTCTGTCTTTCATGCGTATTGTTTTTCTTGCAGGTCAAGACACCGAAGAAGCAGGAAGCTCCATGTCCACTCTGGAGAGGTCGCTGGCTGCCCGCAGAGCCACCCGGGCAAAGCTCATGATCCCTATGGACGCACAGTCCAACAACCCCGGTGAGTCGCGAATGCTGGTGCCACCACGAAGACACGAAGTGAAGATTTCTGTTCGTGTCTTTTCCGTATCAATTATCAAAAAATGATTAAAGTTTTACCTGAGCTTTTCTGGGCAAATAAACACAGCGAAGAATGACTTAAAACCATATTATTTATAGGAAGAAGTCTGAATTTTCACTCTGTTGTATGTGTTATATACAATAAAATATCTGGCAAACAGCCAGCTACATATTTAAGAAATAGTAGAATATGAGTTGTCATAAAAAGAGCTGAAATTTCTATCAACATTATTGACCTTACGCTAATAATCACCTTCATAGCTTTTTTTTTACTTTGTAATGCTTCCAATTTTTAGACTTAAATAATCTAGCACCCTTTGAGCAACTACTGAAAGATACTTACACACTTACTGCCTACCCACTTCTTATCAAAGTTTTCTGTCATACTCCTGTGTTCACTGAAGATATTAGTATCTGGGGATCACTTCCCTTCCAATTACCTCTATGATCAATCTTGGTAATTACAATACCCACACAGACAATTCATCTGATGCCCTAGGCTGTTAGTTCCCTTACGTTACCTGAAATGATATTGGCTCCTTCCCACTGTAATTCATCAATTCCATGTCACACACTAAACTAGTAATCGCACCCCCTATGAAATGTCAGTTTCTATCATGCCTTTTTCTAGCACCTTATTGCTTTCCTGCTCACTTATTTGATTGCCCCCTTGCCAGCTATTCTTCAATCCCACTATTATCTCCAATCCATTACCTCTGCCACCTTCCCAGTATTCCTCATCACCTCATGTTATCATTTTCATCCAAACTCAGCTTTCAATCCATTAACATCTATTACATTTGGTCCCTCACAAATACCCCCATCTCCCTTGGTCTTCCTTCCCCATCATATCACCTGAAAAAAAAAAAACTGGTTAAATGAGTTTCTCTACCAACTCTTACCCTACCCTAATAGCTGACACTGGAGAAAAACACAACCTGCTTACTGAGTATTTATGGCCACAAATCCAAGGTGAGCTGTCATCTATTTGGAAATGCCACTGCATTGCTGTGGTCATTCATTGTCTCACTTTATAAGATGAATGTCTTATATATTTTCTTATTTTCCAGACTCCTAATACCTCTATCCTTTCCTCACTCTTAGCTAATAATCTTGGTTCTGTCACCAAAGAAAGGAGCATTCAGAAATAGGATTCTTACCTTTCCTTCAAATCTAGTCGATGTTTGTACTTCTGTCTACGGCCAGCTTTCATCTCTTGTGGACATCCCTGTTCACTCCCTTCAACACTCTTCTGCCCTTTTCTGATTTGTCAGTTTTCCCTCCAACTGATAACTCCAAAAGCACACAAATATTCTCCCACAATTCCTGTTTTATATAGTGCCCTCATTTGACACTACTCTCTCTTCCAACCAAAACACCAATCATCTCCTTTCTTGAAAAACTCTTTTAAAACTGTCTATACTTACTTTTTCTTCTTTCAATCTTCTTTATTAGTTTTAACGCCACTTTTCTAATCCCTTTCCCCTGAAACCATGGTTGCCAAGGTTATCAGTAATCTCTACATTGTCAAATCAAATGGTCAATTCTCAGATGCTCAGCAAAATTTGACATAGCTTCTCACTCTTTTTCCTGAAATATTTTTTTCACTTGACTTGCAGTATACTAAATGCTCCTGGTTTTCTTCCTATCCAGCTGACCGCTGCTTCCCAGTATCCTTTGCTAGCCCCTCCCCTTCTTCCCAATCTCTAAGAATCAGGGAGTGCACCGGGGCTCAATCTTCAAGCTTCTCTCTTCTGTCTGCACTAGTCTCTTTGATGATTGTCTAGTGCTGATGGCCTTAATGTCATGTAAATGTTCATGAATCCCAAATTTTATCCCCAGCTTAATTTCTCCCCAGAATCCACAGCAACTTCCATATCAAATGCTGACTCAGCTTCTCCAAATGGCTATCTAATAAGCAAACCATCTATGTTCGAAGTGAAAATCTCATTCTTCCATAATTCCTCTCCCCAACCCCAAACTTCTATTTCCCCTATTCAGTACATTGCACCACTCTTGAATAATTTACCCTTGCTACAAACTGTAGTTTCATGCTCCTTCATTCTGATTTTCTCACACTCTGAATGCAATCTTTCACCACATTCTGTAGTTCTTGTTTTCCAAACCCAGCCCACATCTGACCACTCCTTCCCATCTTCACTGCTCTGCCCATGTATATCCAAGACACCACCATCTGTTACAGATAAAAGACTATAGCTAAAGCTTGTACCTACTTTCTTATCTTTACCTCTTGACCCTACAGTAAGGTGTCACCACATTACCTTTTCAATATACAAATACTGAAAGATAGTCCTCGTGTTACTCCTCTTGACTTCCATCACATGTGGAACAAAATCCAATGATTTTACTCTGCCTTGCAAGGGGCACCATGTCACCCCACTCTGGCCTTATCCCTCACTTCAGCTCCCGATACTCCTCTCTGTAATCCATTTCAGCCACATAGCCCTCCTCTCTGTTTCTAGACAATCATGTACATTCAAACTCAGGGACTTTTCACTTGCTGTTCTCTTATAATATCTTTTCATAAATAGTCACATAGCTATGTTCTCCTACCATTCAGGTCTGTGTTCAACTGCCACTCCCATGAAGAGGACTTCCCTAACATAGCATCTTTGATCATTCTCTGCCTCCTTGATTCCACCTCGCAGCATCTGCTATTGTGTATGACCATCCTACTTGCATTTTCGTGTTTATTTATTTATTATGTGTTTCCCATATTTTAATGCAGTGTATATGAGTGCAGAGGTTTTACATGTTTTAATCACTGTATATCCTCAATACCCAGAACAAAGCCTGGCACATCGCATACAACTGATACAACTTAGTCAAATGAATAAAATAACAATGGTTTCTTCCTACTTACCATATATCACATCTCCTCCATACTTGAACATATCTCTCAATTTTTTCTATAATAAGTGCAAAAACCTATATGAACTTTGTGATGAATGCTAGCTGTTCAACTCATGGGATAGGTAGTGTTATTATTCCTGTTTTCCTGATGAGCAAACAGGGACTTGGAGCATTGAATAACGTAGTTTTCATTCACACAGTGATTTGGCGGTACAGCCAGAATTTGGATGCAGAAGTTCTGGCTTCAGAGCTCTGTGCTCTAATCATTATGCTTCTGGCTATAATACTCTGTGAAGCCATTTTTCCTTTTTTTTCCCATTCATTTTACTACAGAGAGACTACGTAAGCTGCATCTGTTTTTTTTCTGCAGTCCTCCTTCCTCTTATCACTAAGTTCTACCTGTACCAGTCTATTGTGGCTTTCTTCTGACAAACCTTTGTGTTTCAGAATCCGTGTGCAAAAGATCTATGATTTTTATCAGCATAGTTATCTAAGGCCTTATCAATTACTTCAGTTGCAAAAAGCCCATTTTACTTATCAGAAAAATTAAGAATTTGCTTTACAATCCTCTTTGATTGTATGTCAAAGTCATTTCCTTTTCTTGGATGGATCTTTACCCACACAGAGCTTGGAGATAACAAAGGTTATGTAACACATATGTGTATTCTATTGGCTCTTCATTTCTTATTGAAATTGGATGTAAGTATAACATTCATATGCTTCAGAGGACTGAATTTCCTAAAATTGTAACTTTAAAAGTAATCTCCACTTTAGAATTCCTATAGGTCGCATTTAGTGCTAACATTTTTAAGGATATTGGAAAAGTTTTCTAATACCAACGTACCCTGTTCAGGGAGCTAAGTAATTTGGCAAGGGAATTTCTATTTGAAAAATCTTTGTATATCAGTGTAAGATATAAATTCAATTGTTAGCAAGCTGTGTCAGAACAGATTGGTTTTTGTCATATTTGGCCACAGAGCAGAGATTTGTTGAAAATGTTTGATGATGTTGCTCCGAGTTGTTTTACATCAACATACCAATGCAGTGAATGTTTTGAATTATAGTGGAAGTTTGTGTGTGCTTCTGGCTCTCAAAACTGACATTTATGGGGAAAATACCAAAAGACTTCAATACAGTGTTACGTCCAACTTCAGAATGATTTTTTTTGCAATAACTGTGTGATAAGTGTAGACCTTTGTGGCCTTTTAGAAATCAATAATGGATCAAAATACTTCCAAACCAAAGACTTAGAATACTAACAATGTCATGCCAGGAAATAAAACAATGAGAATTTTTGAGATGCAGAAACATACAACAGATTGTTATTGTTTTTAAAATGACTTTATTATTTGCAAACATTTTATACCCAAGTCAATAATCAAAATGCAAAACCTTTGTGAAGTAAAATCTCTTCCCTCAGTAACAAAGGACCTGGAACTACATTATGAATTGAGTCTTTTGGGTTCTCTCAGTTATCTAACTTACAGATTCTATGGCCTGCCAAATTATTTTTCATTTCTCCATTCAAATGTATTCAGCTCTGACCAGAAGATATTTTTGAAATGCTTTTTCTGAATGTATTATAAAATATTAGTTAAGTTCAAATAACCATATCGTTAAGAAAATGTGCAGTTTGTGAAGTGAGTGCCTCGTATATCTGAGGGAAACTCATTATCACATTTATTTATGAGTAAAAATTGTCAACACAGGGTTTGCAATCTGTCAGTCAACTTTAATGAACAGGCAATGATTCCGTTCGACCAGTAAGAAGGGTAAGATCATTGAACTGACTGTCTCGAAGACTGGATTTTTAAATTGTATGAATACGGACTTTACGTAATTCTTTGGCTCTTATTTACAAATGTATTTGTCTATTACTACTACTATTATTATTATCATCATTACTATGATAGTAAGTATACACCCCCGCAGACTAATACATCAAACCACTTAAAAAGTTTCCAGTGAGTTAAAATGACAGATTTATAAATATTACTTCTAGAAATGTTTTTATTAACTCACTTGAAAAATATGAAGTATCTTCAGCACTGTACTGTGAGAGTCACAAAGACTATAAAATTATAACCTCTTTCTTTAAGGAATTTATAATAATTTTGGCTGGTATCTGGCTTGTTTCTTCATTCTTGTCAAAGTCATTTTTTTATTTTTTTGGAAAATATTCATGTGTTTGTATATCCACAATCTACTCTTTAAAAAATATCTGTATTAAGGCATTGTGCATATACCATTTGTTCTCTAATTTTCATTCAAGTCTTCCCAAAATAATTGAGAGAAACTTTGAGTCATAATTCATATTTTTAATTTAACATTTAAAATGTTCTGTTATATCTGTGAAACATATACTTTACTACTGTTTCAAATAAAAATACAAAAACATGAAAATACTAGTGATTTGATATTCACCATCATATTTACAAAAAGAAGCATACTTCCTCATATTTCCATGAGGAAGCACCTGTTTTGCAGAGAAGAATTTATTACTCATTTGTCTCTAGCTGAGTACCTGCAATTCACATTTGCCAAAGAATGATATAGGTGTCATCTATTTTTATGATTGTCTTTTATTCATAATTTATCCTTTTTCATTGCAACATATTTTTATTAACAAATTGTATGTTTATGTTATAAATTTATGTGAGCATAAGTTTTTAACTGCTTTTTTTTCTTCTGGGTCAACATTACAATTAGTATTTCTGTACAATTGTATGACTGTACAATCGTACAATTGTACAGAAATACAATTTTTAATACAATTATTTAATATATTCATGGATGAATGTTATTTATTGCATAAATTCTATTCCAGTGGTTTTATTTATTGATCTAAAGACTAAGAAACTTTATATATATGTGTGGTTGAATATTACAACAATGAGATTTTTATAGCAATCGCTCAATCATTCAAAGCCTTCAAAATTATATGCCAAAATTATGCTGTGAACTTTCATCCAAAGTTATTTTTAATAATATTTCAACTAACAGCTAGGCAATATCATTCTAGTAATATCCTGACTTTTAAAAGCATTTGTTACTCATTCAAGTTACTTACTGGCTCATTTTCTAGGAGGTACACCTATAAAATACTCTTATAAGGTAGTTTGTGTACTGCAGTATATTAAGAAAGGATTGGAAACTTTAACATATCATTTATACCTTCACTAATATAATTTTTGAAAATGTTTTTATCCTATTAAAATTTATATATTTTTATTCAGTTCTTTGAATGCAATCATCATTAAACTCATGTAAGATAATTAGTCCTCAATGTCAGACTAATCAATCAAAATTTGTTTCTGAAAAAGCCTTACTTTATTTTTCAATTCAAATAAACATATTAATATGTAGTTCAAGGAGTATTATAATTACAAGGACAAATAAATTCTGGAATACAATGGTAAAATCTAGTTTACTAGAAGCAGTCCTTTTGATTTAAAGTGTTGTGTATTTAATGTAGTTAATTAATATGCATTTAAATTAGAAAATATTTTTAAATCTACATGTTACTTCTAACTAGCTTACAAAAATTTAATATAATTTGTATCTATGGTTATGAAGTTACTTTGGGAAGAGGAATGGGATAAAGCAAAAAGGAAGGTTTTTCTCTGGTAAATGTGCATATTCATGCCTGTGAAAAACTCCAGGAACGGACACGTGAGAGTAATTAATTGAAAATCATGTATCTAACAGAAACCGCTTCATTAGTTTCATAGATAGCAATATACTGCTAAAATTGATTCCAGTAGCCAGTTTAAATTTTATTTTTGTTAATAAAGCTTAAATTTTATATCTGGTTAATAGGACAGGTAATATAAACATTTTACAAGATGATATGAGGTGAAGGTTGACTATAATTAGAGTAAATATTTCATAATGAGATATAATTCAATAGGTGTTGACCAGTGGAATTGAACAATGGTCACTAACCCTAGAACACACTGTGGAAGACACTTGTCTGTGAGTCTAAGCCAGCGTGACTGACAAACGGTGGTGTTCCCAGAACACACTCAGTTATATTTAGATGAATGTGGCACTGTGTCGGCTCTCTGAAGCTATTTCCTTTCCATTTAAATAGAAATCCTGAGTATAATTGTTGAGAATATACCTTTATTTTTTTCTCTCCAGACTATCTCTCAAAATTGTAACATTCTTCTTACATAGAATTAACAGAAAATTGTCATTTCCTCAGCCCACTCTATACAATATATTTGATTTCTGAGCAACCCAACATTTTTAATGCCATTGCCTTTGCTTAAGAGACAGACCGAGAAAATAAAAGAAGAAAACAAAAACCAGGAAGCCTTAAGGTGGCTTTGTTAATCATTCCTTTGTTTGAAACCGTGGGAAGTTTCAGACCTTAGGATAATGCCTCTGAGATGCTGGGGGAGTGGCGTATCTTTTCTGTAATTATTAGTAAGGGACCCTGTGGAAAGAGGTAATAGAGGAGCCTACTTAATACTGAGAAGAGCGTGCATGGATGTGAAGACGTGAAAATGTAGCCCCTTCCAACTGCTTGTTACGTGAATACATAGGATTAAAAAAATGAATATCTTTGTGTTGCAGCTGTCGTGAGTGCCATTCCTGTGCCAACCCTAGAAAGTGCCCAGTACCCAGGAATCCTTCCATCTCCCACCTGCGGATACCCTCACCCGCAGTTCACGCTCCGGCCTGTGCCATTCCCGACGCTGTCCGTGGACCGAGGTTTCGGAACGGGAAAAAGTCAGTGTAATGTGTTTCCTTTCCTTTTTTTTTTAAGGGACAAATAAATAATACCATGGGTGTCTTGTCAAATTGTAGCATTTTGATGTTTCTCTCCTTTAGAAAGATTAATGTACCCATGACCTGGGTATGAGACTTTTCTTTTCCAGCATAGTTAATCTCTGAGACCCTAGTTCATGCCTTTGGGCTGATGCCCTAAGGTCTCTTTCCATAGTACACTTAGCTGAGAATATGAAGAACTGTGGAAACAAAGGTTCAATGGTTCAGTAAAATAATTGTTTGATGAGTGTTGGAAATTTCATTTAGCACAATGCCCTTGTGGTCCATCCATGTTGTCTAAAGGGCAGAGTGTCCTTCTTTCTCATGGCTGAACAATATTCCATTGTACATATAGGTACCACATCTTTATTCGTTCATTCATTGATGGACACTTAAGTTGATTTTACAGCCTGGCGATTGTGAATAATGCCACACTGAAAATGGAGTGCAGATATCTTCACAAGATAGAAAGTTTGTTTTCTTTGGATATGGTATTCCTAAAAGTGGGATTGCTGGGTCAGCTGGTAGCTCTACCTTTAATTTTTTAGGAACCTCCATACAGTTTTCCATAGTGTCTACACCAACGTACACTCCCACCAACAGTACATCTTTGCCCACACTTGTCATTTTGATGAGAGCCATTCTACGGGGTGTGAGGTGAAATCTCATGGTGATTTTGGTTTGAATTCCCTGATGATTAGTGATGTTAAACACCTTGTCATACCTCTTGCCAATTTGTAAGTCTTCTTTGGAAAAATGTTCATTCGGTTTCTCTACCCAATTTTTAAATCTGATCAATGAACTATTTTCGCTTTTGAGTTTTATATATTTTTATGTATTTTGAATATTCACCCCTAATCAGATACACAGTTTCCAAATTGTTTTTTCATCCCTTAGGTTGCCTTTCCATTGTGTTCATGGTTTTCTTTGCTGTATGAAAGCTTTTAAATTTGATGTAGTTCCACCTGATTATTTTTTTCTTTTAGTGCCTTTGCATTTGGTGTCAGACCCCACACACACACACCCCGCAAAATTATTGTTAAGTCATGGAGCTTACCCCTGTATATTCCTTTAGGGGTTTTACAGTTTCAAGTCTCAGATTTAAGCCCTGCATCCACTGAGTTGTTTTTTGTGTGTGGTGTAAAATAGGGTTCTGATTTTATTTTTTTGCATGACAATTTAGTTCTCTCTGCACCATTTGTTAAAGAGACTATCCTTTTCCTCCTGTACAGAGTAGGGCTAAAGTAGGTTTACAGTTATGAGTATATGAAACACAGAGCATATTTCTTGTACTATTACTTACTAATTATCTTTTACCAAAAAAACAAATCTAAACTTACTTTTGCCCCATCCTGTATATTCTTGTCTTCTTTGTCACAAATTAGTTGACCATGTATGCATGGGTTTGTTTCTGAGGTCCCTATTCCATACCACTAATCTGTAGCTTATGACAACAACATGCAGTTTTGGTCACCATAGCTTAGTGGTATAGACATATATCAGGAAGTGTTATATCTTCAGTTTTGTTCTTCTTTATTAAGATTGGTTTGATGTGTTTGGGGTCTTTAGTGGTTCCATACAAATTTTGAAAATTTTTTTTGTTTCTGTGAAAAATATCATTGAATAGGGTCACATTGAATCTGTAGATCACTTTGAGTAATATGGCCATTTTAACAATATTAATTTTTTAATCGATGTGTATGGGATATCTTTCCATTTGTTTGTGTCTTCTTCAATTTCTTCTATGAATGCCTTTTAGTTTTCAGTGTATAGATCTCTCCCTTTTTAATTATATTTATTTGTATTTTATTTTTTTGATACTGTGAATGAGATTATATTCTTAATTTTTTCCTGAGCATTTGTGTGGATGTATACAAATACAGCTGATTTTTGCCTCTTGATTTTTATTCTGATAGTAGTACTTCATTTGTTTGAAGGAATGTGAAAATGGAATCTCCCAAGCTATTATATACACTCTGGTGATTTTTGCTGTATCATTTGACTTCTTTTCCCTTCAAGCACAGCATTTTAAAATCAATTTCATGGCTTTTTTCTCTTAGTTAAGAACAGGTGACTCAGCAGCTCATGTGAGATAGGATGTTTTGTAAGAGATAAGATGGTAACAGCAGTAAAATATATTTGTGAGGTAAGCTATATTTTTCCAACCCAACAGGGACAACTCTAAGAAATAATAAATTGTCCAGATGTAGCAAGGTTAAAGTTAAAAGGCATCAAAAATCTGCCAAGAAAGAACTAGATTTATTTCCCCATTCATCGCTACACATCATGTCTGCAGAATAGAGTTGTGTGCAAAAACTTGAGGGAAAACAGTCCCCCAAACCATGTTGAAGGGAATTAAATGAAAAAAAAAAAAAAGTGGGAAGTCTCAGCACCAAAAATTTCCAAATCCAAGGACAATTAGGAAGATAATTTTAGTAAAAGAATTCAGAACCACAAGTCTCTTCTTCAACTTCAGAAATAAACTCTCCTCAGCAGAAAGGAGGTTTATAGTTTTTGTTTAGTTTTCTCATCGGACCATTGTCTACTATTTTCTTCTGATTTCATCTATGTTCTCTAACTTTAAGATGGATATGTAGGAAGAATATGTAGAATGACCTCTATCTGTTTACTTCAGCAAGACTGGTAGAAGCCTAATTTCACTATTTTTTAAAATCAGAAATCAACTGTTTTATTGTATTCGTAGTGTGTTTCTGTAACTCCTGCTTTTTAAAGGCATATTCTCCTTCTGAAAATCCAGTGTCCCAATTACTCTTTTCCTTTTCTCTTGATTCGATACAGCATGAAAAACTGTCTCATCGAATCATGGGGGAAAATGACACCAAAAGTTAAAGTTTAATGAAATAGAAAGCAAAAGAAAATGAACTGGTGTAAAAATTGTTTCTCCCTATGGTTAGAATCTTATGCGCCACTCCAGGCAGGACTTCGGTAGTGTGGGAAGCCATGCCTGTGTAGGAGCAGAGATGCCCTCTGCGCCTGCCAGCCAGCTTTGCTGTGAACCAAAAACTGCTCTAACAAAATAAGTTTGATTAAGAAAGAGATAAATAATAGATACACTTCAGTCTCTCTGTAGATTTTATTTTGTTAATATATTTAAAAGTAGGGATTAAATAAAGGTAGTTCTATAACCATTATATAATACATAATATAAATATAAAATGTAATTTAACAATTATATAAAAGATTCTTAATGGAATGCTTATCTCAGGAAATTTTGAACCTCATCTAAAATCAAAAGGCATAGACATTCTACTCCTAGAGGATTTCATAGATTTTTAAAATATGTATTTAGTCATAAAGAAATTTTTGAGCAAAACTATGTGCAATGCAAAAGGAATAGAAACTAATATGTGTTTCCCAGTGATTGCTTCAAAAAAAAAATAAGTACCCTCTTTTCTAGGAAACAAAATATTCTCTAAATCACTGTCAGGAACAGTTAACTTCCAGCCATTTAGTATTGGTTTCTAAATGCCTTGGAGAACACTAACCATCCCTGTTCTCTCTCAAGCAGAAAACATTTCATGACTCTGGCTAGAGATGTTTTATTAGTCACCTTGAGAAACAGTGAAAGGCACACATAGGAAAAGAAACATTTGACTGTTCAAGTGGGGAGACTCTTCTTCCCCCAAAGTTATCTGAAAGACTCAAGTTTTACAACAGTTAAATCACTAAAATCCTGCACCCAAAGATATGCTGCTTTCTGAAGTCACAAATAAAGCTGAATTTCCTCCTGCCATAAAAAAAAGAAAGCTATAGTATATTTAGATTACACACATTTAGTGATATATCAATAAAGATTTATATAGTTTTGATGGACAAATATTTTCTTGCCTACCAATGCACTGCAGTTCTGCTCTTAGTATCAGTAGGAAAATGCACTGTCCTCAGGAAATAAGGAGCAGTGCTATCTTTTGAAAATTTCAACCAACAGATAGTCTTGAGGTCAAGTCACTATAAAATTGGTACCCCCATTTCCTCATCATTGAAATGTGTAGGTTGTACTAAAAGTTAGATGATTTTCACTATTCATTTCAGGTTGAGCGCTGTCTTAGTAAGAAGGCTGTTACATTCCTCCACGTTATTTTCCTGCTCCAGCTCCATCCCAAATTGGAAATTAACTAACAATGGGACTTGACCTAGATAAAATCAGGAGTACAGTGGAGTTCATGAATTTTTCTCTAGGGACTTTTCCAAAATCTAGACTATGAGGACCTGGGGTTACTCAGAATATTGCATGATGCTGTTCTTCTGAAATGGATGAGTGAAGTGTGTTCCTGGGAGTTTTGGGGTCTCAAAGGGTCTTTGTTTTGTGTTACTGGCATGCTTTACTTCTTTCAGACATTACTATTTTAGAGAGAAGAAAAATCCTCATTTCCATTTTCGTAATATTTTTGCCAGTTATTCCATTGGAATTATTTGTGTGTTGACACAAATCTTTATGAAGTGCCCTGAGATTTGACTTTGCTGCACAGTTGCATACTATTTGTACCATGAATTTCTACTATTTCATCATTTGAAAATGAGTACCTTGCCCGGACATGTTTGATTCTTGTTTAACTCTCTGAATTGCAGGGAGGTTGCACTCCATGAGCAAAAGAAGGTTTCTGTTGCTTTCAGAGCTCTTAGCATAGCTAAATGTCATGGCATGAGCCAGTCTGTTTCACATAGGTGTCCTGAAACTGGTGCCTGAACTGGCCGAAAGGGTCATCTGAAATGACAGCTTCTCTCCAGTAGAACAGTTGATACTGTGTTTAAGAGTTTTCACTGCCCTAAATGTCAGCCAGGTCTGAACAGCATATCTTTTGCTCCATGTAAAATATTAAAATTGTGAATTATCTGTAGAAACCTATACCACATCCATTGTATTAGGTATTAAGCAAAATGATGATAGTGAACAAAGCAAAAACAGTCCCTTAGGAATTCCTGATACATTTACAATATTTTGGCATGTATAATGTGCAATTTTTTGCCCAATTTTTTAAGGGAAAAGTAAGGATGCACATTATATGTGGGTATAATGATTATATACCATGGGTATAATAATCTCAGGAATAGTGCACAGAGAAATGTGGGTGCACATTATACACAGCAAAATACGGTAGTTGCAAGGATGGGCCCTTCTATTCCTCACCCAGCAAATTAGTTTAAGCACTCTCCTTTTTAATACTAGTATGGTGCTAGTATTGATTTCATTAAAGAGCTGGTTCATCACTGTCAAGCCGCCATTACTTCCCTCAAAGGCAAGAGCCACATTGTGGTGTTTCCAGTGGGAATCATGGTGGCCAGGTGAAAACCGGGGGATGGAGAACTGGGCAGCGCATCCAGAGAAGTTTTATTTGCAGAGATGCTGGTTAACAATGCCATTAAAGGGAAGGAGAATGGGGAGCAGTCCCCAATATTCAGCAGCATCATCAGAATTCATGTGAAGCTTAAGGTTTTAAAGATATTAATTTCAGAAGACTAAAAGTGTGTATGTAAATTTTATTAAAGCTATGATCACAATGATATTTTAACATAGATCTCTTTCATTTCAAAAATGTAGGACAATTAGAAAAATAAGATGGAAGGAATGAAGAAAAGAAAAAGTCGTGAAATATTATTTCTTTAATGGCAAAAGCAATCTTAAAAATATGATGTGAATTAATTGCAATCCATCTTTGATAGAGGGAATTACTTGCAGCAGATTTCTAAGGAAAATTGCAAAATTTTTCCCTAGAGGAGTATTTTTAATATGATGCTATGAACCCTTTAAACAAAAACCAGCCCATTGGTAATGAAGAGGGACCCAGGGATAGGCCCCAGTGCTGCTTCTCTCTGGTCTAGAGTGGAGGGATACTTCATTTTTATTTGGACAAGCGACCATTAGTAATGTTCTCCTTTAGACTGAATATGAGTCTAGACGAAAACCTGCATGACTGTGTTTGTCTCTGAAACTATTTTAAACCATCAAGTTACACAAGCTTGACTGAACACAAGCACACACGCTCATCCCCCCCTTTACACTCTAACAGGCATGTAGAATTTAGCTCCTTATAATACCTACCTGAAGACCCATCCCTTTTGCCCCTATCTGAAAACTGACATCACCAAGAATGGACCTTAGCGTTTTCCTTGCATCTCTTGAAATTTGGTCCCTCTCCTCCATCTTTGATAGGACTTCCTAGTTTAAAGACAAGGTGCTTCTGTTCAAACTCCTCTTGCCCCCAGAGTTCTATCGACTTTGCTCTCTTGGCTGCATATTTCTTGTTTGAAGAACTGTTGTTTTTTTTTCTCAAGTCTTTGCCTGTTTTCTGGCTCTGGTTGCTATGTTGCTACATCCTGTCCTCAGCCAATCCTCGATCTCCTCATCTCCATCTTTGTATGGGGGTGAGCCGGAAGGTTTCTCAGTGACCCAAGGGACCTCTCACCCTGTCTGAATATAGAAAAATGAGTTTTAATAGCAAATACCCTCTGAAGGCACATTTCCCTTTTGCATATTTTGAATATTGCATCTTGTGCTTTGGTACCTTTAATCTCTATTCCCTTCAGCATTATCAGAGTTTCTGTCTCTCTCCTCTGCCCTTTGCTGACCTCACTGAGCCTCCCAGAGAGCTGCCTCAAAATTATCTCACAAACTAATTATCTTGATATAGTTCCTGGTCAAAAATTATCTTTCAAAAGTGAGATGTTATCTTACATCACTGCACTTTTTCAACTTACCTAATAGAACTTTCTGAAGAAATAAGTCATCAGAAGCACTCTTACCAACACTTCTACCTACTACGCAGCTCTTTCAGTATCCAGTTTAACTTGGACCTATTGACTTTGAATTTGAATGAACAAAGTCAAGTCACGGTGTCCTTAGTATGGGAAACTGTCCATTCAAGTTCAATATTCAAGTCCATTCAACCATGTTCTCTGGAGAAAAGGTATATCTCCTTATACAAAACTGTTCAGATACCCCAAGGCTACCACAGATGACTATACAAAACCACTTCAACTATAGCAATCTGACTGCAAATTATAACATTTGCTACAAAAGAGAAAAAATTATAAATCTGTATTTATGCAATTTGTTCCAGCAAAGTCCTCTCTTATGTAACTTTTTAGTTGAATGTGCTTCCATTTTTTAATGGAAGATAATGATAGGGGTATTATTTGTACTACTTTATTAGCAATGCCTTTTACACCTGGTAACTCTGATTTGTTAGTTAGCATGGCATGTTTAAATCACAGAAAAATTGGCATATTGGCTGGGGGATAATAGTGCAGCTGTAGCTGGGTTCGGTACATTGAATTTCATTAACATTGCCACTTGTGAAGGGGGAAATAACTCCTTCCTCTCCCTTCATCACTTATGATTACGGGGCCTAGACAGTTCAGGTGATAGAGTGTATGCTGCATGTAATTTACTCCCCTTTCCAAAAAATAGATTCCCGTCTTGCTAGGTCTATTTCTGTTGTTTAAAAGGGCAGTGCTATCATATCCCATAAATACATGAAGAAGAATGAGGATGTTCACAACTCTGAAAAGTGATTGGTCAGGGCCTAGCATATCATTCTGAACTGATCCGGGGGCCCTTCAGCTGACGGAGGGGAAGAAAGCGTTGTCCAGGAATGACAAATGGATCTTCTTGTCTCCATTGCAGCGGTGAGTGAAGGACCAACCACCCAACAGCCACCCATGTTACCTCCGACACAGCCTGAGCATCCCAGCAATGAGGAGGCGCCAAGTAGAACCATCCCCACAGCGTGCGTTCGCCCGACTCACCCACTCCGAAGCTTTGCTAACCCATTGCTGCCTCCACCGATGAGTGCGATAGAGCCGAAAGTCCCGTACACACCACTTTTGTCTCAGCCAGGTAAAGTGCCCGTTTTTCTTTTTTTTTTTTTCCCACATTGAAAAGGGTTGTTATCTTTGGTGCCTGTACTTATGTGCACGAGGGTTGCTGAGGAGGCCTGAAGAAGCATGTTCTCAGCGATGATTACGTGCTCTCGTCTGGTCCTGATGTTTGCAGTGCAGCTCTCAAGTATCTCTTGAAAGCAGCTGGCTCGTTGTAGGTTCCCTTCATTCCTTTGGAAAGTTTTTCATTAATCCTGAATGCCAGTCAAGTACTTTTAATAGAGGTTGTAGATCTGCCCACTAGAGCATGTTGGGAAAGTTCCTGATCCTTCAGTTTGCCACGTGGGCTCTAGGATTTAAGGCTAGACACCAAAACTAGTTTGAGCTACGAAAGTTTGCAACCCACCTTTTAGAGAAAAGCATGCAATCTCATAATTCTGCTTTGTGCCTTTCAGGAGTCATCTTTGGGCTTCTTACTGCAGAGTCCCAGGGCCAGAGAGGAGTGTCAGAACCAGGGGAGAGTCCAACTTCCTAATTTTAGAAATAAACTGAAACTTAGATAAGAAGCAATATCTCTATGATGCTTTTCTAAGAATATCAACTGGCAGAGATGAGAACCAGAGACCCCAGTTTCCAGTGAGGTGTTCATTTCATTATCTCAGCTGCAATCCAGTCGGGCTGAACCAGAACTTCTTTTCGTTTCCGTTAGGGATTGGGCGGGGAAAGGAGAGGAAGAGAGAGAGAAAAGAAGGAAGGAAAAAAGAGAGAAGAGGAGGAGAGAGGGAAGAGCTGGAGGGTTAACAACAGATACACAGGATGAAAGAGAGGTCAGCAGAGAGGTCAGTAGTTCCATTAAGAACTGCGTAGCACTTAAAATGATTTGGAACATTAGGATAATCCTTAACAATGCCAATATATAAGATATAAGATAGCAAAGTTCAGTGGTTCTAAGTAAACAGAGGTGGCCTCTTAATAGACAAAGGCAGCTGGACTGGCCAATCTGCCACTGTGTGAAAGCATTTGAGTGAGCTTCAGTTACTCAGATTCATACCCACAGCAGTTTGAGTCACTGTCTGAGTACAGAAGCCACAGGATGACTGCAAAAAGTAGGACATATGAGATCGAGATGAGGAATGTTGTCTCTCTATGGATATTAAGAAGGTGTCTTGTTCCTGGCATCATATTAGTTAATTGGTGTGCATCACTTCTGCGCATTAGCAGTGCTGTCAACATTCATGCGTAGTATGGACGCTTAGCTGCCAGACCCTGAGAAGCGGGCTGCAGTACAGGAGAAATGTGGGCTTCCATTGCTTGAGACACACCCTGCACATCTGGCTTGGTATTTAGGATATAATAACTAACCCATGTGGGACAAGAGCTATGTGACTGGCGTGCTTCTCAAGACTAGGGCCGTTGCACTGGATCCTCAGAACAACTTTATGAGGCAGCTACTTTAGAATTTAAGTAGCATACTTAAGTCTCCATAGCTAGTGAGTGATGATGCATCTTTTCCCACTCTTTGTAGGAAACACAGGTTCTGAAATGTTAGAAACTAATTTGTACCTATCGGTTTGAGTCCATTTAATGACAAAAACAAAGAGAAACTCTACAAAAAATCTATCAAATTAAATTATTCCAAAACTGATGAAATGAAAACATCTGAAATTATTCTAAGTTAAGAAATACCATTTCCTCACAAACCTTCTTTTTTTAAGTACATTTGGTACCCAATATCACATTAGTTATATTAGTCCCAGTTGTATAATATAGTGAATGATTTGACACCTTTATACCTTATAATGTGATCATCCCACTAATTCTAGTAATCATCTGTCACTGTGAAAACTCATCACAATATTATCGACTATTTTCTGCCTTTTTTTGCTCACATTTTAATGAGGAAACATAAGAGATTTACCTATTCTATGCTGAAGAACACTAATTTTATAACATCAAAAAACTAAAGTACTATAGTACTTCGTACTGTTAACTATTATCTCTGCTTGCAAGTAAACTTTATTTTGTTGTACCATGTTACACAGAAGGAAAAAAGCGCAAAATGATTATGATACTCCGAAGTCCATTTTTAATGAAAATTTTACTGTGGTGGTAATGTTTGGTTTGGAACACAAGGTTTGAAAATCAACTAATTCTCCAGAGATCTATGAAAACAAAATGACCCGAAATAACTCTAATTTTAGAAAGAACACCTGATAATAGTCAGAACAAAGCAACAGCGTTGTTATTTCCTAGTTATTATTTTCTTCTAGTTACAAAAATATTAAAGCCGCCTTAATCAAATTCTGACACAATGTGGCAAAAATGGGTGTGTTTTGGTTTTAAAGCTTTGAAGTAGAGTTTGTTCTTCTGTCTCTACATCTGTTCTCTCAAATAACAAGCGTATTAGAAGAACCATTCTCTGCTCTAATGCCGTGTGGGCAAGGTCTCATTTTCTTTTATTCTCATTGTACATTTATGAGCTCTCTTTTGGTTTGCTATCATTTGTGCTTTTGTTTTAACTATTTCTTAAAAGACATATCTTCTTTCATATTGTCCAATACCTGTGGCTTGAACTTTGGGATTTTGTATTTTTCATAGTTTCCCTTTAAGTGCACCCTCCCCCACTTACCTTGAGGCACACCTGCCATCACTCTGGAATTGTTAAATGCCTTTTCCTTTCACGTTTCTCTGTATTGTCTCCCTGTGATTCCAGTTCATTTCATAATGCCTTACCTCGTGATTTTCAAATAAGTTCTTTCTGCATTGCTCCTGACACATGGTAAATAGTATGCTTTTAAGAAAGAGCTGATGTTTACTTATTCTAATAGAAAAAGAAAATTAGCAGACTGACAAATGTATTAGCTGTGACATTAACTACATGCTTCTCCGCCTAAACGATGAAATACTTAGAGCTTTCAACAAATTTTAATTCTTAGAAAATCATTACTTTAGTCAAACTGATTGATGAAGTAAAGTCATTCTCTTGGCGGCTTAAAAAAATATGTCTCAAATAATTTTCCTCTGGATTTCACAATAAAGCACTGCATAATTACTAATGAATTTATTTTTGCTTACTACAAGTAATTTCTTTAGAGGATGGTAATGTGAAATATTGCTATAAATTTTAAAGATTATGCCCAATGTGAAGCTCCTTCTGCTTTGAAACCATTCAAATCAGGATCAATGAAGACACTCTTTCCCTGCTCGCATTCCTGTGTGCGGTGTATCATGGACATCATTGATTTGTGCCTCAGTTTGCGTTCCAATAAGACACACAGAGCTAGGTTTGCAGCAGTTGTACATGAGGCACAGGGCAATGCATACTATACAGCAGTGGTCTCCATGGAGTGGCAGAGACTTGTGCGGTATTTCTATCATAAATAATAATTAGAAAGTCATCTTGTTTTCCTAACGACTGAAATTCTGTCCCCCTGAAAACAGATTCATCCCTTCATTTTTTTCTCCTTCCACCTGCTGAATTAGAAATTTAGCTTACTAGACTGGTGTATTTTATGGTGCTTCTTACAATTTCATCATCACCTCGTGATAAAGTGGTTCCGCTTCTTAATGCTCCGTCGATAGACGTGAATAACTGTGCCGTCTTTACATTTCAGGGGAGGCTGCAATCACCGCACTTTGCAAATCACAGAGGTGGACATAGAAGTGATTTGCCTTAGTCTCTTTTCAGGTTAAATAGAAAATGTTTGATGGAGTGTTGGGCTTATGGCACTATAGATCTGACATAAATTCTACCAAGGGCCAAGAGAGGGTGCTTTTTTTCCCTTCACTAGTGAAAATCCCTTTTAGCTGTGAAATGATCAGCTGCACTTTAAATGAACCTGGATTCAGAGACGATTTGTCTTCAGGGGCTGTAATTCTAAAGGGAAAGAAAATGAGACCTCTTAAATAGTGACTTTTATATTATCGTGTTGTTTTACGTCACGAGCCCCCAGAGTTCTTGCATCTTTGTAAAGCTGCATGCGTGCATATACGCTCTGCATTTCTATGCATTTTTATCTATAAAAGCAAACACCTAGGACACTCTCATCTTTTCAATCTTCTAGCGATCAATATGTCGGTGGACAGGACAAGACCCAACTCCCTTCATTGTACTGCGAAATTGAGTTTGATTTTCCCTCTGCAAATTGTGCCATGCACTTCAATTTGTCTGGGCACAGAGGACAGGGAGTGGGTGGAGGTGGTTTTGAGGGGACAGAAAAGGCGTTTGATTTATATCATATGGCTGGTTGGGAAATCATGTGTTCCTGCTGTAGCCTGATCTTGACAGGCCTCATTTCAGTAAATATGCTATCACCCAAAACTGCCAGTAAATTACTATAATACATTAATACAATTGCTTTCCCTGAGCCACTTGTAGGCCACCATTGGGGGTGTTCATCAAAGATGCCACATGAGTGTTCCCTTCTGCGGACATCAGTCGGAGAAAGAGGTCATGGGAGAGCAGACATCCTTTAGCAGGTGGAACAAGAGGGTCACTTTTCAGGCCAGTCAGATCAAATAAATCATTGGCACAGCTCAGTAGGAGAGGTGTGTTGATTTGGCGGAATTAGAACCAATGACACCAATCAGTTCTAGCATGGAAAATTAAACTGCCACCTTTTAAAATTTCATCTTATGTGTTAGCTCCCTTGTGTGTGTGCTTTCTGTTTGTTTTCTTTTGGCAGCTTCTTGAAATTGTCCTGTTCTTATTCCTAAATGATATGTTTAGCAGTTGAAATTTGACTTGCTTTGGTCTAGTCATCCTAAATTATCTCTTGGTAAAAAGTAATTAAGTTAAATTTGCCTTACATATCACCAATATTTGTGACTCCGGAACCTACCTGGTATTTTAATAAATTACCATTTCTTCTATTATGGTGGCCCAGTATATAAATAGAAAAGACCTCTGCTTACTATCTCAGAGAGGGAAACAACTTCTAGAGAACTCTTTACGAGGAAGCTATGTGACTATTGATTCATTAATAGATGGCAAAGCTGAAGCCTGCAAGGTAAAGCAGTTTGCCCAAGGTCAACAATTGAACTAATGGCTGAAATTTAAAGAACTCAAAACAATATAACATTTTAGAAAAACAAATGATTTCATTTAGCTTTCTTGTGATGTGAACACTTATTCCTGGATTGACTTTTTCCCCCCTAGAAAAGGGTTTCTTGGATGGTCCTAATTATTAAATATTTATCAAAAACAATTTCTATGATGGGTAGATCCACTTGGCTTAATATTTGAGTAAATGGTTTATTCTTTTATGTAAGCTAGGTGGAGTAGAGACATAATAGCAAGAGTAATGACCAGCCAAGCACTCTGGAATGGCCCCTATCTGTCTTAAAAGCACCTGACCAACCTGCCAATAGCACTTTGCAGAAGGCCAGGGGCCAGGGAGCGGGTGTTTGTTGCTCTCAGCACCAGGCCCTGAGGCTGGCCAAGGCTGTGGGGTCCGGTGATAACGATAAGGATGAGCAGAAGGAAGGAGGGAGTGAGGACGAAAAGTACACGAGAGTGTTGTCAGCTTGTGCTTCAGGGAATGTGAGTCAGTGAGGCTGGAAAAGAGGTGGCTGGCGTTTATTTCAGAATTGCGTAAACCTTTTTGGAGGAGGGAGCAGGTGACCACCGTTAGGTCAAAATTTGAGTCCTTTTGATCAATTTTTTCCCCAACTACAAAAAAAAGAGAATATATGATAGCAGGAATTATTATACCATGTATATGATTGGGACTAATTATCAACTTAATAAACAATTAAACTTGAAGGTTAAAGTATTGACTTGTCATCTAGATAATCAAAAGACAAACATTTTTAAAGTCTTTTCAAAACTTTCTGACCTAGTAGATTATGTAATTTGAAATATATAATTTAAGAAGAATGTCCTTGGATTATACTGGGGAGTGGGTGACCCTGTCGGTAACAGAGAATGGGGAGGGGGAGGGGGAGCAACCGGTTGTTTTCAAAGCAGAAAATGTTCTCAATATTCATTTCTCATTGCATTTCCTAAGAACCTGACAAGTCACATGGTTAACTACTGTTACATAGATTTTGTTACTTATAAAATATCTTGAGGATCAAAGTGTCTTTTTTTAAATCAGCTTAGATAAAATTAAGGTTGATGCTTTAATTCTGTCACCTTTTGTAGTTTATTGAGGTCCTTTCCAAGTGCTTTCACATCTACCTGACGTGCAACTGTAATCACCACAATAGAGAGAGATATTCAGAGGGGTTGACTAACTTGTAACTGTTCCAGGGTCATGTGCATCATTCTTGGGACCTTTACACAAACCCTTACACATAATGGGCATCAGTAAATGTTTGTTGAGCTTTTCAGAATAGAATAATAAAGGTAAGAGCCAAAAATTGAATTCAGGTCTTCAATTTTAAGTCCAATGATAGTTATGGGTGAAACAAGGCAACTTGAGAGTCAGTAAAAATATTAGACATTGATGATAAACACAGAGAAGGTGAAATGATTTACAAAACGTGTCCATTTGATTAGAAAATGCTCAGTGATCTGAACTATAAATAACATTTTATGCTAAAGAAAAATTAAATTGCATGGAGTGGAAAAGTATTATGAAAACACCACCCCTGGAAATTCTATTTAATAATTTAACTTTATGAAAATGAACAGACATACAGTGACACCCATAGTACAACCGAGAAGAATAACATACACTTCATTCCTAAAAAAGTGCAGCTCAGTGGAAATATTGTCTTGAGGATTAATCTCTCCATCATGCCAGTTAAGGAATTGATTTTACTCCCCTCAATCCTATTTATTCTCATCTGTGAAATTATTCTTTCCTCTTTAAAAGGTATGAAACATATTAAGCTCTAATGATCTTAATTACTGCAGAAATAAGCAAGTATATTCTCTTTGTATTTTTTCTTTGCTTTGTGAAATAGTATGAGTAAGAGAAAGATTTTTATTTGAAGAAAGATTCTAAGCAGTTGGAGGAGTTCTTTATAGTTTATCAATTAGTGTCAGGTTCGGGTTGCTTTCTTTGGAAGCAGAGAGAAATTTTGAAAGAAACAAATAAAAAGTGTTCACGGAAAGCTCCATGTTAATGGAGTATTGAAAATGTGTTGTGAGAAATCGAACACAATGAAAACAAATCTCTGATATTAAAATAAAATGAGAATTTAACCATCAGCAAAGTATTTCTAAGGATATGACCTACTACATCTAAGAGAATGCGTAAAAACATTTAAAGTTGCACTTCTTCTTAATACTTATAACTTTTACGTTATTGGCAGGCACTTAAACAAAGAATCCAAGTGCCATGTTAAACATCTTGTGTATTTTATAGCGTTGACTTTCATCATAGGTTTGCGGGGCTGATGTTCTTATCGCCAGAATCGATTTATTGGCGTGTCAAGACTCCCAGAAGAGAAAGCCTTTATCATTTGTGGTAAAGGAGATTTTAACAAGCTTTGTGTTTTTTTTTTTGTTTTGTTTTGGGGGGGGACTTTTTTGGTGAAAAACAATGATAAGTAAGCCCAACCAATTTCTAAATAAGAGGCATATTATGACATAATTGCATATGAGAAGCTTGTAAGAATAATGGAACTTGAAATGACTGCTCTTTACGTCCCCTCCAAATTGCTCTCTCAAATATTCTTTCACCTTTTCTGTTTCCTTACCCAGGCATTTGTATCTTTCTACTTCTGTGGTCACCTGAGTCATGGTTTCTAATAGAAATGGCATATCTTACATTACAATAATGTGTGAGCCTAGTATCTCTTTAAAGTCTGAGATTGCTAATTTAACCTGTCGTTTCAGTTGGTGTTGCATTTGTATCACAGTGGTGTGTTTGTTTCTTTTCTTTTTTGGCCACTGCCTGGATTGGTACCTTAGTTAAGTCATAGAAACAGGCCATCCATGCACACAGACCTGAGCTCTGATGCCTACTGCAGTGCAGGATGCAAAGCAGGACGCTGTTGCTATGGCACAAGGAGAGTTCACCAATAGTCTGGGTCTCCCCACTGGCAGGGGCAACATGTGACTGAAACAATACTTACTAGAGGAAAATCGAAAACTCCGCTAGGACCCAATTCCCTAATTATTGGCTGGGTTAGCCTTGAGTAAGTCATTTAACCCATTGGTGCTGCAATTCCCCACAGCTATAAGTGGGGAAAGTAAAAATCTCATCTGGAAAGTGTTGGTTTCATTTTCTTTAAGGAGTCAGAGCATGTTAACACAAGTTATGCTAGTTAAAAATGTAAGCACTGAATCCAGGAACTTCTCATTTGATATAATTAGGAACCACATTACCTTATAAATTGGACCACTAAAGTCTCCAATGCCTGATATTAAGAAGCAGTAGGATCACGTGGGAAGAGATTTACAGTACATTTTAATGGTTCAAGGGATGGTGAAACAAGACCTAACTCCCGAGTGTTGTATTTCACCACAAATATGTGCACCAGAAAAGGGCAGCCAATAGAAGGGACCTGGACACAGAAGACAGAATGGTGAGCAAAGCAGACCAGGGCAGCTGACACCCAGCAGCTTGTCTGAACATCATTTCCCGAGCCTGGAGCGAGCCACAGCCTCTGAACAGGTCTTTCTCAAATCATAAATTCACCCAACAGCCAGGAAACTATCTTCCCCAAGCAGCTTCAAATGATCAAACTGCAATAAATGGTATTTCCCTTCCAATTTCTTCATCTGTGTCTCCATCAACTGTTATGAATGTTTGTTCCTCAAACCCAATAAGGATTGATGGCCACTAGGGGAGCAAATCTGGCGATAACATGCTGGACTTCTCGCTCCTAAACACTGCATCTCCTGAATTGCTTCTCACCATGAACCGATTTAACGTGGCCAAGCCCATGGAATTTCCTAGATCTCAGCTTTAACCTCCGCTTAGCCATTCCCAGCACTCACCTTCGGCAAAGAAATAGCAGAGTGAGGAAGTGTAAGAGGGGCAGCAAGCAAGCTGCTGAAAGTGGGAACAAAAGGTTATTCCTTGGACTCGTGTAAGACTTTGCCGGCACCCTTGTCTTCTCACTCACAGAGAATATACTGGGTTTCATTAAGTATATTACAGTATGATTTGAGATATAAACAAACTCTCCATGAACATGGCTATAAAGCCAGGCTTCTCAAATTGTATATGCTCAGAAATCACCTGCAGATTTCATTAGAATGCAGATGCTGGTTTGGTGGAGGGGAGGAGAGTCTGAAATGCTGCATTTCCAAGAAGATTCCAGGTGATGCTGATGTTGCTTCTCTGGAGACCACACTTCGACTAGTGAGGATCTGGCACAGATGTGTCCTTCCTCTGGGATTCGTGGAGGAACTCGTGGGTTTGGCTAGTCATTTGAAATTAAATTCACATTTCTGTATGTGTGTGCATTTCTTGTAGTGAGTCGTTTCATAGCTTTCATTACAGTCTCAAATTACTCCTTATCTGTAACAAGTTAAGTACCACGTACTCTGTCATTTTGTCATCAACCTGCCTTGAGGCTCGGTTAGGCAATGTAAACACCAACGTCATGTTTTGTTTTGCTTTGATTTTTGTTTGTTTGTTTTTCAAGAGCAATTCTAAGAATTTTTTTTTTTGCAGAGATAACCTTCCAGAATTTAAGGCAAAAGCTGAACACTTTTACCTTACTCAAATAAAATTCTGCAAAATTAAGTCATCCATCTTCTATAGAAACACCTGGGGTCTTTGTGTAATTTTTAAATGCCTGGTAAAGGAATTGGTTAGATTAGTGTTTGTCAGTGTATTAAAAGCGGTCCCATTTCTGAAACCGTTTCTTGTTTTTGTGGCCTAAGTGAATTCTGATAGATAGGAGCCACAACTCCCAATGATAAATTCCCTCACGAGGATGAGCTCCTGTGGGAAACTGGATGGGTTGTCATTTGAAGGTGGTCATCGTAACTGTTCTTGGCACCATGTGTCCCAGCCTGCAAAGGAGAGCACATCATGTGTCACCAAATGATGACTCATCATTCAATGACTTAACTACTGCCACACAAGTGTGAATGGCACACAAGGTCTGTAAAACATATATTTTTAAATATTTCTGGTGGTGCATAAATGCACCGATAAACAACACTAGTAGAAATCACAGAATAGGTAATTAAAGGATAAGTTTATTTTAAGTAGTGAAGAAGTTGTATTGCATAATATCCTAAAAGATCCTATCGTAAGTCGTTTATTGTTTATACATAATTCTAAGGAGTAAATGTCTGTTTAAGGAGGTTTGATTGTGGTAAAGAGGGGGTGTGAGAGAGGAGAATTTTTAAAGAAAAAGGACCTGTTTATCCAATAAATGATTGAGCAATTAAAGTCTACCTTTCTCTGTACCTCATCCCTCTGTGTCCCTTCCCCTACTATTTATTTTACATTAAAAGGGTTTTTAAAAGATTTTAGTTATTTATTTGTAGAGAGGGGAAGAAAGGAAGAGAGAGAAGGAGAGAAACATCAATGTATTGTTGCCTCTCACTCTCCCTACTGGGGATCTGGCCTGCAACCCAGGCATGTGCCCTGGCTGGGAATTGAACCGGTGACCCTTTGGTTCTAAGGCCAGCACTGGATCCACTGAGCCACACCAGCCAGGGCTACATTAAAAGTTGTTCTTTTCCTTTTTTCTTTTCCCCTGCATCGGAGCTTTTAAACTTAAATGGAAACAGTACTACACAGTCAGCTACCAGTACACAAGTATTTGGACAACTTCCAGATCAGAGAGGGAACCGCAATAGAATATTGCGAAGTACCCCTGAGAAAAGTGCTTCAAAGTGAATTCTCCTAGGTCTCTTGATATTTTTAATGTTTGAGAATTTTCTTCGCAGAAGCCTCATGATTACCCCCCTGCTTGAGTTCCTGGGTTAGACAGATTGGGAATAATCCAGTTACCGAAAACTCACCTGCAGCGCCCTCTGCCAGTGGGAGGCCAAGCCCACCCATCAGGGACCATCCCCTCTCTCCTCCTCCAGCTCCACTGCACAGCTACCAAATGCCACACAAGCAGTGCCTTCTCTAATTCTTTCCTGGGTGAAAGCTCTGATTTTATCTATTTTTTCTATATGTAGTATGGTCCTAATTAAATATTTCACATTTACATGACTTATCTTCCCTAACCAGTACTTAATATCATGACAGACATCAATTTTCAATATTCTTTAATATAGCAATGAAGTCTAATATGTGCTGGGCATTGGTAGTTACTCAAGGAAAAATGAATCGATTCTAACTATGACAATGACATTTGCAAACTTTATTACTGAAAATCACCATTAGCAAGCATTTAGCCATAAGTTTACTCTCATTAATCTTCACAAAAGGACCAAGAGAAAAATATTACTTTTCTCCATTTATTTATGAGGTACCTTGGAATTGCAGAAGATAAAATAATTCATTGTCTTATTATATTGAAATGCCAGGGCAAGGATTTGAACCTAGGATTTTCCGAAACCAAAGTATACTTTTCTGAACAACTATATTATAATAAGCTCTCCTCATCTTTTAAAATGATTTTTTATTTTTGCTGCTCTGCCTGGGTGTTTTTTTCTACCTTGTCTACCAAATCACAGATTTCATCATCTGCTTCATCTGACCTACTGTTTATTCCTTCCAGTGTATTAATTTCAGATATTGCATTCTTTACTTCTGACTGGTCCTTTCTTTATGGATTTTATGTCTTTTTTTCATGCTGTTGAGTATCCTTATAATCATTACTCTAAACTCTGTATGTATGTGATAAATCGCTTGCCTCCATTTCTTCTAGTTCTTTTTCTGGGAATTCTCTTGTTGTTTATTTGGGGTGTTTCTTTGTCTTCCCATGCTGTTTGCTTCTTTGTATAAAAGCTTTGTTGTTGTTTTTTTTTTTAAGGTTTTATTTATTTTCAGATAGAGTGGAGGGGAAGGAGAAAGACTAGGAGAGAAACTTCAATGTGTGAGAGAAGCCTGGGGATCTGGCCTGCAACCCAGGCAAGTGCCCTGACTGGGAATCTAACCTGCAACCTTGGGTTTGCAGGCCAGTGCTCAATCCACTGAGCCACACCAGCCAGGGCTAAAAACCTTGCTTTTTAAAATTAATCAGCTGTTAAACTGATCAGTTGTTAAACTAATCAAGCAGCAATCAGCTTAAGCACCACAGGGTGGGGCAGAGTAATTGCTGTGGGCGGGGCTCTGGCTTCCCCTCAAGCTGACGCCACTGGGAGAGGAGTGCTTTGCCTGAGAAAGATGGCTACTGCAGTGTAAGGTATGACTCAGCATGGGGATCCTGGTGGCTGTTCCCTCCCCAGAGCCACCAACTCCAGACTCTCTCAAGCATCTCTGGTCCACTCTGCCCTCCCTCTGCTGCAGCCCAAGATAAGTGACTGCAAATGAAGTTGTGTGCATTGGCATCTTAGGAGGCATTCCAAGGCTGCAACTGTCTCTCCCTGATAGACAGAAACCTTGCTGCTTTTCACAGCCTGATGTTGTCTGGGTTCCTTTCTGGCTCTGGTGCTGTAGGCTGGGGAGCCCAGCTTGGGGTTTAGACCTTACACTTCTCAAGAGGAACCCCCCAGCCTGTCCACTAAAATATCCCTCTGGAACTTCAGCTGCTGCCCATGGGAGCCCAGCCAGGCACTCTCATGCCTCCTTTGCACACCCTACCAGTCTCGTGAAGTGGTTTCTTCTGTCTGTCCTTGTTTATAAGGCTTCTTTTCAGCTAGTGTTCCATTGGTTATTCAGGATGCTTTCTCTACAATCTAGTTGTAATTCCAGACTGGTCCTGGGAGGAGGTTAGTGTGGCTTCCACTTACTCCTCTACCATTTTGGGTCTCCAAAAGAGGTTTCTGTCATAATAAATATGCATAAAGGATCACTGAAAGTTTTCATTTCTGATTAAAAGACTAGATTAAATATCTATACAGTTGTCAAAAACCCAAAGATGATGTGGGTTTATTTCTAACCATAGTATAAGATAGCCTACAACCTATTTTTTTT
>PVIA01005538.1:0-60300 GCA_004024845.1 Tonatia bakeri
GCCAGAGGAGAGAGAAGAGGGAATTTTAGGGGAAAAGGGGAAGGGTTTGCAGGAACAAAGTTAAAAGACACATGGATAAAACTAGGGGGAGGGTGGTAATGGGAGGGAAGATGGGAGGGGGGTGGGTGGGCGTGATTGGGAGTAAAGGGGAGAAAAATGTACTTAAACAATCATTAAAATAAAAAAAAAGAAAAAAAAAGAAAAAAATATTAAAAAAAAAAAGATAATTTTCCAAGTCTGTTCTGCTTTTCACTTTTGATTAATACCATTTCCTGTTTTCTGGTTTAGAACACTGCTTCCTAGTGCAACAAATCCATTCTGTGGAGTGCCTTTGACCTGCACACCACTGGATAAAAATGTGTCAACCCAATGAAGTCAAAGATCTGTTTTTCAACATCTTCAGGTTATCCTGGACAATACAGAGACTATGAAGTTACATTTTTGAGTGTGCACAAGTGCCAATAAAGTGAGCTAAAATAATAAAAACAAAACAAAACAAAAATCATACTCAGTAGCCATTAGGGGAGAGGACCACATGGCTGTGGCCATGGAAGCAGAGAGCCATGCACTTCTGGCAGAGTGGGGACCCCTGCAGCCATGTGAGAGGAACCACATGGCTCTGCCAGAGTGGGGAATTACCATGTAGCTTTAGCAGAGAACTGCCACTCAGCTTTGGCAGAGTGGCGACCCCTGCCCCCAGCAGCTTTGTCGAGAAGAACCACGTGGTTTTGGCCAGAGTGGGGACCCCTGCAGCTTTGGTAGAAGAGGGCCACGTGGCTTTGGGATGTTCCCTTTGGGCATGTGGCCTGGGAAGCAGGAGGGACTTTGCCTAGAAGAAGGGTGAAAGAATTCTTGCTGGTAGGCCATGAGAAGGTGCCACATGGCTTTGGATTAATTAGTGATCCTGCCTGGATGGCAACGCAGCTGATGGTGCCCACAGCTGGAATCATGGATGTTTGCTTCTTTTCTGGAGTTATGGTACCCCAGATTAGGGCAGGGGGAGAAGGAAGCACTGTGGGCATCTATGGGTATCCTAAAGGATTTTGATATTTTAATGAAGACATTAGGTCACTACTTTAAGTCTGTATAGCATTAAATAAACATTTCCTTTCCTTTTCACAAATCTCTGGCATGGATGGACATCTTTCCTATAAGGCAGCAGACACAACGAACCCCGTGGGGTGTCGTTTCAGTGATAGAATATCATCGCCCCAGGTGGGACAATAGTTGCATGTCTATAAAGTGTCAATCCTGTGTAAAAATCAGGAAGTTAGGTCCCTCTCTGCCGTGGTGAAAACAGCTGTTTGCCAACAGTGTAAGCTAGGAATAACTAGTGATAGAATATGTGAATGGAAATCCTATCTCAAAGATATTGTATACTAAGACTTTGTTAAAGACAGATCAAATCCAATTCTTTTATTTCACTACCTAGTTTTTTTTAAATAAAAAAGGAAATGATCACACATAGAGTCTATTATCAAAGTGTCTTTTATTAAGCACTTCCCATTGACATCTTTGAAGCACTCACATCTGTATGCTAAAGAGTTTGCTCACCCTGAGGAAGGGATGCTTTCCAACTGTCCACTACCCAAAGCTTCCCTAATAATCTGGTGGGAATCTCTTGCCCATGGATGTCTCTAAACATTCTTTAAACCTGTATCATTTTTAGCCTATGACATCTTTTAAGGTAACCAAATCCATACATTTATCCTTGTTATAAATTTAGTAAAGCACCAAAGAGAAGATTCAAAGAGAACAATGTCAAACCCTTTGCTAGAAAGGCTGTAGTGAGCAAATGGCAAATTGGGCAGGAGGTAAATAAACAGCATTCTCCCCCATAAACCTGGTTCTCTCAGGCCTGGGTTTCTGGCTATAGTGTGTAATCAATTTGCTTCTCTTGACCAAACCCCAATTGTCAAATAGTAGTTTTATACTGGGCTCTAGTCACTTCTTCCCAGTCCAACAACACACTACAGTTGCCCTCCAGTGGCTGTCACCTAGTCTCTCTTTCATTTGCTTTGAAAAACAGTAAATGTGGTCAGCAATTTGCAAGTTACCCACACAGACTGCTATATAGATGACAAAAAATCAACATGGCACAGTCTCTGGACTAATTAAACAAATGTGACAGTTTAAAAAGTTGCAATGTGATTTATGAACCATGAAATAGTCAAAAAGGGAAAATGGGGAAAAAGCACAGCACTGTATAAATGACATGAAAGCAGCTTACATATTTAATAGTTAAGAAAACCATTGCTGAGGAAATTTCAAATCCTCAGCTGAATCATATTGGGAGTCTGTAAATGGCTGAAACACAGAATTCAAAGTGACACTTTAAAAATATTTGGAATTGTTAAAGGCAGAAGATGTCAGCAAGGTAGGTGGGAGCTGAACACAATTGCTCCTGCACCCAACTGGGACACCTAGCTGATCTTCTGAAGAACAGATTAAACAGCCAATGGAATCCCAGCTTATGTGAAGTTTGGAAGACAAAGACTGCAGAGGACTTTTAAAAATGGATGGTAAGGAAACCTTGTAGGCAGATGAGAAGGTTCCGGGGCCCTGTGCAGGGAACCAAGGCTGTTGCACTCCCTGGGCCCTGCACCAGGGACCATGGCTGCCTCAGCTGGAGCTTTGGAGAAGAGCTGGGCCAGCAACTATAACTTCACAGCTCCCTCCCCTCAAAGAGTTGAGAAGCCAGTCCTGTACCGGGAGAGTCCTGGATGCTTGAAGTCTCTGGGGGGATAAAGACAGTGGAAGAAACACAGCAGACAGTGTTCCCTGGCTGGAACTGTGGTCACCAGCTGGGAGAGTACTAGAGAAACTGGGGAGCTAGGTGACACCTGGAGAAGGGAAATGAGTTGGGCCATGACCCAGATAGTCTCAGGACTGGTCAGAGAGTTGGGCTGTGTGAAAAATAAGGAACTTGTTAGGTACTGCTTCTGGCAACCAAGAGGAATTCACTAAAAAAAATAAGAAAAGGCTCTCAGCCACTCCGTGCTCACTCAGCCAAAGTCCTCTCCAGTGAATATGCAGGGCCAGCAAAGAGGGAGGAAGAGGAGCACGATTTGCTCCAAATCAGGGCACCTCACAGACTGATCAAAGGTGGGGCAGCAGGGGCTCAGAGAGGTAGCAGTGCCCAAGAGACTTAATTTAAGAAAGGAACTAAACTGCCCTGAAGGGACTTTGTGTGAGCACAGCTTCCAGGCCAGCAAGGAAGGAGGAGGAGGGGTGCCAGTTGCTCCTACTTTGTGCACCTCAAGAGCTGATCAAAGGGTGGAATAATGAGGTGGATTAAAGGCTAAGGCCTGGTGCTTAAACACAGTGTGGGGTGCACAGTGATCTGAAGGCTTGGGCTGGGGCTGGGCACCTGTGAATATTGTAGCCCAGACCAAGCCCCATCTTCCCAGAACCACAAGAAAGGGAAAAAAAATGGAGCCTAGCCCCGCTCTGCCTGCAGCATCCAGGAAGACCAGCAGAACCCACTTGGTGGGCTTAAAGTCAGCAAGAGGCTTTCTTTTCTTTCCAGTTGTAAGACAATAAGACCTGGAGGTGTGAAAGGACAAAAGAGAGACCCAGAAAATGATCAGAAGGTGAACACCAACAACTGAGACAAACTTCACTTTGCTATTCTACAGAATTTGCATTTTATTATTTTATTTTTAGCTTTGCTTTTGTTTCTTTATTTTCTTATATTATTTTAAAATATTTTATTGATTATGGTATTATAGTTGTCCCATTTCTCCCCTTTATTCCCCTCAGCCATGCACACCCCCTCCCACCCATATTTCCCTTCTTTAGTTCATGTCCATGGGTTGTATACATAAATTCTTTGGCTTCTACATTTCCTATACTACTCTTAACTTCCACCTGTCTTTTTTCTACTTACCATTTATGTTTCTTATTCTCTGTACCTTTTCCCCCTTAACTCCATTGTAGGTAACTGTATCCTTTTCTCTTGCTGTTTTTAAGATTCTTTCTTCTCTTTAATTTGGGGTATTAAAATTGTGATATGCCTTGGTGAGTTCCTCCTTGGGTCCAACTTCTTTGGGACTATCTGAGCTTCTTTCACTTCCTGGAAGTCTATTTCCTTTTGCCAGATTGGGAAAGTTCTTCTTCATTATTTGTTCAAGTAAGTTTTGCATCTCTTGCTCTTCCTCTTTTCCTTCTGGCATCTCTATGATTTGGATGTTGGAACATTTAAAGATGTCCTAGAGGTTCCTAAGCCTCTCCTCATTTTTTTTCAATTCTCGTTTCTTTATTCTGTTCTGGTTGAATGTTTCTTTCTTCTTTCTGCTACAAACCATTGATTTGACAGTCCTGGTTTCTTTTCTGTCAGTATTGGTTTCCTGCATATTGTTCTTTATTGCACATAATGTAACCTTCTTTGCTGCCTAGGTCTTTTTCATACTGTTGAAGTACCCAGTGAGCTCCTGGAACATTCTGATAACCAGTGTTTTGAACCGTGCATCTGTTAGGTTAGCCACCTTTTTGTTATTTAGTTGTATTTTTTTTTCTGGAGCTTCAATCTGTTCTTTCATTTGGACCATTAAAAAAAATTGGTGTGCCTATTATGTGGTAAGGGGCAAAGAGTTAGGTGTTCAGCAGGGTGAGGCAACCCATGCCACTGCATTGTGATGCTATATGTGGGGGAGTGTTCCAAGAAGAAACAATGCTGCTTGCTCCATTCTCTGTTGGTTTTCAGTCATTTCCTTCATGACCCACAATCAAATTGGGCCTTTCTGGTGCTGATTTCCAGGTGAGTGGGTTTGTGTATGTTCTAAGACCTGAGGGTCTTTCCAACAAACTCTCCTGTGAAACTGGGAGTTTTTCTCACTGCTGCCTCAACCCCACAAGTGTTTTCAGTCAGAGGTTTTAAGGTTTTATTTCCCCATACTGGAACCCTGGGTTGTGTGGTCTGTCTCACTCCCCAGTTGTTCCTCCCAGTTTATCTGCACAGAGTGTGGGAATGCAAGCTACCACCAGCCCCTGTCTGTCAGCCTCTGTCTTTCCATGAGTCCTCTCCACCCGGCTGCTTGTGCCCACCCCTCCTATAGGCCTGGATGAATGTTTCTTCTTTAATTGCTTGGTTGTAGAACTTCCATACAGTTGGATTTTCTGTAAGTTCTGGTTGCTTTTGTTTTTAAATTTATTGTTGTCCTTCTTTTGGTTGTGTGAGGAGGAACAGTGTGTCTACCTATGCCTCCTTCTTGGCCAGAAGTCTTACTTTTTATTATTTATTTCTTTTTTTTTCCATTTGGTTATTTTTGTTTTGTTTGTTTGCTTATTTTCATTTTTGACTGTTTTTCTTTGTTCTCCCCTTCATATTCCATTTTGATTTTTCTTCTTTCACTTCACATGTATTCCAATAACACACTACTCTTGGTCTTTTGGTTTTTTATTGTTTTTATTCTGATCATATATTTCTTGTCATATTATTGTTGTTCCAAATCCCACACAGCACCCTTCCCTGATCTTGGTCCATTTCACTATCTTCCTGGGCTTTATTACTGTAGTTGTTAAATTTATTCTCTCACATACTATTCTAAGTTTCTATGCCTTGCTCTTACTATACCTCACCATCTAACCTTGCATAAGTGCTCTATGTTCTGGAGTCAGCTCACATTCTTTTTCCCCTCCAAAAAGAGTTTTGGATTTTTTCACCTTTTATAAAAAGGGGTTCATGGGGTAAATATCACACTTGTTGCTCTACATCTGCAAAGGATCTCCTATCTGTTCTCTACTTGTTAGTACTTTAAATCCCATAGAATACTCTTCTGCTGTCTTACTCCATTTTGCCTTTTCCAAGCCATGAACACATACAAGATAACATGGGGGTTGTGAATACCAGTAAGCCTGTGGGAGGAGAGAACCTACCAAAAAAGGAGCCACCAACAGGTAAAACACAAGTACAATAAGAGAGTCCACACAAACAGAAGAAAGGGCAACCTGAAAGCATCCAGACAAGGAGATCGAAGACACAAAGCCCCTGAGTCCCACAGAATACCTATTATAGAAGATCACCCTATGAAACATCTAGCAAATGAAAGCATTGGGAATCTCAGGAACAAACAACAACAGTCGCCTAAAATGGGGAAACAAAAAAAGAACCTGCAATCAAAAAGAATGGAAGACTTGCCACTATAAGAGCTAAATGAAAAGTAGGCAAGCAAATGATCAGATATAGAATTAAAAAACAATGGTTATTACAATACTCAAAGAACTCACTGATAACTACAAGGAACTGAATAGGAACTAAAATAAGTATGAAAAAAGAAATAGAAACTATAAACGAGAACCAGGAAGAAATGAAGAAATCAATATCTGAAATAAAAAAAATACACTAGAAGGAATTACAAGTAGCCTGGATGAAGCATAGGATCAAAGTAGTGACCTGGAAAACAAAGTAGAAACACCCAGGTAGAGCAGCTAAATGAAAAAAAAAAAAGATTAAAAAATATAACGATATCTAAAGGGAACTACAATAGAACACAAAATGCAACTATATTAAAATCATAAAAATACCATAAGGAGAAGAAAAGGAGAAAGGTATAGAAACCCTTTGTGAAAATATAACACAGAAATAACTCTGAACATGGAGAGGGGGGAAATGATGCAAGTTCAGGAAGCACAGAGGGTCCCAATCAAGATGAAACCAAGGAGGCCTACTCCAAGAAACATCATAATTAGATCCCAAGTATTAAAGACAAAGAGAGAATCTTAAAAGTAGCAGGGGATAAACAAGAAGTTACATACAAGGGAGCTCTGATAAGGCTAGCAGCTGATTTTTCAACAGAAACACTGTAGTCCAGAAGGGAATGGTATGTAAATATTTCAAGTAATGAAAAGCAAAGGCCTGCAACCAAGACCAATCTACCCAGTGAGGCTCTCAATTAAAATGGAAGGCAAAATAAGGAGATTCCCAGACAAAAGAAGCCTCAAAGAATACACCTCCAGCAAACCAACACTACAAGATATACTAAAGCAGGTGTGTCAAACTCATTTTCACTGGGGGCCACATCAGCCTCACAGTTGCCTTCAAAGCACCAAATGTAATTTTAGGACTGTACAAATGTAACTACTCCTTAACTAGGGTCAATGAGCTCAGTGCTGCCACCGGGTACAAACAAGATGCCAGGCTGGACAAAACAAGGCAGAGGGCCAGATTCAGCCTGCGAATCTTGTATTTGCAACACTAAAGGGTGTGCTTTAAGAAAAAGAAGAAAAAGAGTGAGAGAGAGGAACACAGGTAAGAAGGGAGTAACATGGCAATGAATAAGTACCTATCAATAATAACCTTGAATGTAAATGGATTAAATACTCCAATCAAAAGATATACAGTAGCTAACTGGATAAGAAAATGAGACCCACACATATGCTGCCTTTAAGAGATCCACCTCATAGCAAAAGAATGACACAGACTAAAAATGAAGTATTAGAAAAAAATATTCTAAAAAAAATGAACAGAAAAGAGAAAGCTGATGAGAAAAACAATATATATATTCCATTTGATCTAGGGCATTGTTCAACATTGTCCAATGCTTCAATATCCTTTTTTGATATTTTGTCTGGAAGATCTATACATTATATATAAAAATATATATAGAGAGAACCTTTCATCCCAAAGAGCAAAATACACATTCTTTTCAAATGCACATGGGACATTTTCAAAGATAGATCACATGATAGGACACAAAACAAACCTCAACAAATTCAAGAAAAAATCATATCAAGGTTCATCTCATACCACAAGGGCCTGAAACTAGACACCCACCTCAAGGACAAAGTAAAAAAACACTCAAATTAATTAAGATTGAATGACGTTCATTTAAACAATGAATAGGTTAATAATGAAATAAAAAACAAAACCAAAAGGTTTCTGGAAACAAATTAAAATGAAAAAAATATATATATATATAGCTCAAAACTTATGGGTCACAGCAAAGGAAATCCTGAGAGAGAAGTTCATAGCAATACAGGCCTACTTTAAAAAAGATAGAAACATTTCAAATAAACAACATAACCAAACATCTACAGGGACTGGAGGAACTATAACAATCAAAGTCTAAAGCAATTAGATGGAAGGAAATAACTGAGATGATAGTAAAATTAAATGATATAGCAACTAAAAGGACAATCCAAAGAATAGATAAATCCAGGAGCTGTTTCCTTGGAAAGATAAACAAAATTGACAAGCCTTTATCCATACTCATCAAGGAAAACAAACAAACAAACAAAAACAGAGCACCCAAATCAATAAAATCTGAAATGAAAGAGGAAAGACTACAACTCATGCCACAGAAATACAAAGGATTGTAAGAAATTACTATGAAGAACTGTATGCCAAGAAATTTAAAAACCTAGGTAAAATGGACACATTTCTGAATAAATATAACCTCCCAAAACTGAATGAACAAGAAGCAGGAAGCCTGAACTGACCAACAACAGCTGGTGAAATTGAAGCAGTAGTCAAAAAACTCCCACACACAGAAGCTTAGGACTGGATGGTTTCACAGCACAATTTTATAAATCATTTAAGGAAGAGATATCCCCTATCCTTCACAGACTATTCCAAAAAATCTAAGAAGAGGAAAGATTCCCAAACACTTTTTACAAAGCCAACATCATCCTAATCCTAAAACCAGGTAAAGATACAATGAAGAAAGAGAACTATAGATCAATATTGCTAATGAACATAGATGATATAATGTTGCACAAAATATTGGGAAACCACAACTAGCAATACATAAAAAAGATCATACACCATGATCAAGAGGGCCCCATCCCAGGGATGCAAGGCCAATGCAATATTCAACAATCAATAAATGTAATACATCACATAAATAAAAAGAAAGACAAAAATCACATAATCATATCAATAGATGTGGAAAAAGCATTTGATAAGGGACAGAACCCATTTATGATAAAATCACTCAGCAAAGTGCTATTAAAAGAAGCATAGCACAACATAATAAAGGCCATATATGAGAAACCAACAACCAACATTATATTCAATGGGCAACAACTAAAAGCTTTCCCACTAAGAACAGGAACAAAACAAGGATGTACACTTTCACCCTTTCTATTCAACATAGATAGTACTGGAAGTCCTAGCCACAGCAATCAGACAAGAAAAGGAAATAAAATGCATCCAAATTGGATAACAGTAAGTGAAATGGTCATTGTGTGCAGACGACACAATAGTATACTCTATAGACTCCACCAAAAACCATATAGACTCCACTAAAAACACTTAACCTAATAAATTAAATTGACAAAACAGCAGGAACAAAGTCAGTAGTCAAAATTTAAGGCATTTTTGTACACCAACAATGAAATATCAGAAACAACAACAACAACAACAACAAAAAAACAACAGGAAAAAAATCCCATTAGCGATAGCAACAAGAAAAATAAGGTACCTAAGAATAAACCTAACCAAGGGTGTAAAAGACCTGCACTCAAAAAATTACACAACACTGAAGAAAGAAATTAAGAAACACAAAAATAAATGAAAGCATATACCATGTTCTCAGAGTGGAAGAAATAACATCATCAAAATGTCAATACTACCTAAAGCAATTCATAGATTCAATGCAATCCCTATTAAAATACCAATGACATATTTCACAGACCTAGAACAAACATTTCAAAAATTTTTATGGAAACAGAAATAACACCAAATAGCCACAGCAACTTTGAGAAAGAAGAACAAAGTATGTGAGATCACAATACCTGATATGAAAGTATATTACAAGGACAGTGTAATCAAAACAGTCTTGTACTAGTATCAGAACAGACACATAAATGAATTGAGTAGAATAGAGAGCCCAGAAATAAACACAAGTCTCTATGGTTAGTTAATATTTGACAAAGGGGGCAGAAGCATAAAATGGAGTAAAAATAGACTCTTCATCAAAGGGCTTTGGGAGATCTAGACAGCTACATGGAAAAACATGGAACTCAACCACAAACTTACACCATACACAAAAATAAGTTCAAAGTGTAAAAAAGTCTTGAATAAAAGTTGCAACACCATAACAGTCCTAGAGGAGAACATAGACAGGAAAATCTCAATTATTCCATGCAGCAATATTTTCATCAATATATCCCCTAGAGATAAGTGCATAAAGAAAGAGTCAACAAATGGAACTGAATCAAAATAAAAAGCTTCTGCCTGATTAAGAAAAACAGCAGTAAAATGAAAAGGGAACAAATCATGTGGGAAAAAATTTACAAATGATACCTCAGACAAGTGTTTGATCTCCAAATTATATAAAGAACCCACATGACTGCACACCAGGATGACAACCCAATTAAAAAAGTGGGCAGAAAACCTCAACAGACACTTCTTCAATAAGCACATACAGAGGGCCCAGAGATATGTGAAAGTTACTCAGCATCACTAGCCATCAGGGAGATGCAAATTAAAACCACAATAAGATACCACTTCACACAGGTCAGAATGGCTGTCATAAACAAATTAATAAACAATAAGTGCTGGCGAGGTTGTGGAGAAAAGGGAAACTTAGTGCACTCTTTGTGTTAGTGAAGACTTGTGTGGCCACTTTGTATGACAGTATGGAATTTCCTTAGAAAACTAAAAATGGAACTGCCTTTTGAACCCACAGTTCTACAGCTGGGATTATACCCTAAGAATCCTGAAACACCAGTTCAAAAGAACTTATGCACTCCAATGTTCACAGCAACACAATTTACAATAGCTGGAAGTAACCTAAATGCCCATTAGTAAATGAGTGGATCAAAAACCTGTGGTATAACTTTTATTCAATGTAGAGGCACAGGTAAATATGCTTTGTGCAACCAAAAGAAGAATAACAGCAAATTTAAAAAGAAAAAGTAACCAGCACTTCCAGAAAACTTAATTGTATAGAAGTCCAACAATCAAGGAGTTAAAGAAGAAATATTCAACCAGATCAGTAGGAAGTGTGGAGAATAGGCAGCCTGAGTGGAGAATACTCATGGCAAAGCAGCAGCTGGAGGACCAAGGCAGACAAGGTGGTTGCTAGTGGACTGGGCAAGGTGACACCTGGCAGACCAGGCAGTCCCACATTTGCCTGCAGATAAAGTGGTAGGAATAAATGGGGAGTAGGTAGCCTGCACAACCCAGGGTTCCAGTGCAGGGAAATAAAGGCTTAAAACCTCTGACTGACAAAACTTGTGGAGGTTGAGGGCATGAGAGAAACTCCAAACCTCACAGGAAAGTTTGTTAGAGAGACACACAGGGTCCTAGAAGGTACACAAAACCAATCACCTGGGAATCAGCACCAGAAGGGATATGTTTGCTTGTGGGTAGCCGAGGAAGTGAATGAAAGCTGTCTGAGATCTGAGCAAGTGGCACTGTTCCATCTCAGACTCCTCCTCCACATACAGTGCCAAAATGCAGCAAAGTGGGCTGCCCCACTCACCATGGCAAATACTTAAGTTTCCGTGCCTCACTCTGTAAGAGACAGAGACAAAAAAAAAATATGACCCAAATGAAAGAGCAGATCAAAGCTCCAGGAAAAAGTACAACTAAATGGTGAAGAGATAGCTGACCTATCAGATGCAGAGTTCAAAACACTGGTAATCAGGAAGTTCACAGAATTGGTTCAATATGGTCACACAATAGAGGAAAAAAGGAAGGCTATGAAAAGCAAAATGAAGGAAAATATACAGGGAACCAACAATGAAGGGTAGGAAACTGGGACTCACATTAATTATTTGGAGCAGAAGAAAGAAAGAAACATTCAACCAGAACAGAATGAAGAAACAATAATTCAAAATAATGAGGAGAGGCTTAGGAACCTCTGGGACAACTTTAATGTCCCAACATCAGAATCATAGTCATGCCAGAAGGAGAAGAGGAAGAGTAAGAAATTGAAAACTTATTTGAAAACATAATGAAGAACTTCCCAAATCTGGCAAAGGAAATAGACTTCCAGGAAGTCCAGGAAGCTCAGAGAGTCCCAAAGAAGTTGGGCCCAAGGAAGCAGGCACCAAGGCACATCATAATTACATTAGCCAGGATTAAGGAAAGAAGAGAATCTTAAAAACATCAAGAGAAAAGGAGACAGTTACCTACAAAGGAGTTCCCATAAGATTATCAAGCTGATTTCTCAAAAGAAACCTTGCCGTCAAGAAGCGGCTGGAAGGAAGTATTCAGAGTCATGAAAGGTAAGGACCTACATCCAAGATTACTCTATCCAGCAAAGCTATCATTTAGAATGAAAGGCAGATAAAGTGCTTCCCAGATAAGGTTAAAGGAATTTATTATCACCAAATCTTTATTATATGAAATGTTGAAGGGATTTATCCAGGAATAAGAAGATCAAAATTATGATCATTAAAATGAAAACAAACTCACAACTGTCAATAACCAAACCTAAAACACACACACACACACACACACACACACACACACACACTAAGCAAGAAAAATTTAAGCAAACAACTAGAACAGGAACAGAGCCACAGAAATAGAGATCACATTGAGGGTTAGCAGTGGGGAGGGGAAGTGGGGAGAATGGGGGAAATGTACAGGGAATAAGAAGGATAAATAGGTAGAAAATAGACAGGGGAAGGTTAAGAATAGTATGGGAAATGGGGAAGCCAACGAACTTATATGTATGACCCATGGGCATGAACTAAAGTGGGGGAATGATGGTGGGAGAGGAAGTATAGGGCAGAGAGGAAGCAAAGGGAGAAAAAATGGGACAACTCTAATAACATAATCAATAAAATATATTTTTAAAAAACTGTGTCATTTACACAATAGAATACTATGCAGCAGAATGAAAGAAGCAGTCCCTATCCTTTCCGAGAGCATTGATGGATTTGGAGATCATTATGCTAAGTGAAATAAACCAGGCAGTGAAAGACAAATACCATATGATGTCAACTATAAGTGGGACCTAATCAACAAAACAAACAAGCAAGCAAAATATAATCAGAGACATTGAAATAAAGCACAAACTGACAGTAACCAGAGTGGAGGGCACAAAGGGTAATGGTGGGAAATAGGTAAAGGGCACTCAACAAAAAATGTATAAAGGACCCATGGACAAATCCAAATGGTGTAACTATGAGGGTGGGAAGAGAGGTGAGGTGCGGTGGAGTGGTGGAGGGAAAAGCAACACTACTGTACTTGAACAACAATTTAAAAATATATTTGGAATTGATAAACAACAATAAGTAGACTCACAATAAAATGGAATAGAAGATTGAATGAATATAGGGGTTAGAATTAATAGAATGTTTCATTTATGTTACTCTATTTCATCCACTGTAGAATTCGGGAAAGTAGTATTTTTTTAGTTCTTTTTTCATATATCAAATGTCTGAGTCTCCAAGAAAAGAAACCACTGGCACAAAGTCATGTAGGCAGTATGTGGCAGATCAATGACCTTTGTCCAGGGTTCTGGGTTTGTGCTCTGGACTTTTGTCACCACTATGCTCCATGAGGATGGGCTCTGTAAAGGTAACACTGCACAACATGCAGCAGAACCATTCTTTTTTGCTCTTCTGTATGATTGTCATACAGCCCTCTGTACAGAGGGCTAGATTCATTAAATGTACCTTGTCACCAAATTCAATCCAGAGAATGGCTGTTATCAGGACTTAGACCTTTCTAATATTAATAATTTGGGTCTTAAATGTCTATGATAGCACATATCAAGGCCTGGGTAACCAACTCTCCCTAGGAAGTAATTGTCATCTAAAGTCCCAAGTGATTTTTCTGAAAAGAACCCTTCAAGGGTTTCATACACTCTTTCCTTCTTAGAGCCTGATGATGAAGGCATGATCACTCCTACTGCACCCAGGGAAAGGTGGCTTGCCCAAGGCTTGAACTGAGGGTGAGTACTTCTCTGCATTGCCCCCCAAGCCAGTTATGTATGTCTTAAATTTCTGTCTTCTCTCCTTTTTGAGAACATCCACTTTATCACTTTCTACCTATTTAGTTAGATTTTTAGTTCTTTTTTTATATAGTAGGTACACTTTTCAGAGCTAGAGTAGCATTAGACTAATATACTTTACATAAGCCTCAGGATGGAAATAAATTATTCAGATATACTCTAAACAAGGCTGAGAGTATAGTTGAGAAGGTAAAACTATTTGGTTTTATTTAATGATAGCACTCAGAATTAAGACCTAGATGGATCTTAAGTGATAATCTAGAGGGACTTCTCTTGACTAGAACTTTCTGAAATGATGGAAATATTGTATTTTTTACTGTCTTTTGACAGCCACTGGCAATATGTAGCTACTGAACACTGAAACATGTCTAATGGACTGAGGAACTAAACTTCTCTTAAAATTTAATTAACATATTTAAATAAGCAGTCACATGTAGCTATTCTTACTGTATTACTGCAAAACACAGGGTACAGCAGAAATAAGGCCTGCTTGAGTGAGCAGAATTAAGGCCTGCTTGAGTTGGTAGGGTAATAATATGTTTTACTTTGAATATAATTTTTTTGATATTAATTCTGATTTGTAGCCTTCTAAAGGTGGGGATTATAAAGATCTATGCTATGTTAAAACTCATAGGACTGTAACTAAAAAAACAAACAGTAAATTTTACTGAATATAATGTTTTAATGTGCTAGCCAAAAATCAATATAATATGCTAAGTGTGATCTAAGTATCAGTTGAGAGGCAATCTGTTACCTTCTCAGTTCTAGGTTTTCTAGTACAGAGTTCAGGAAACTACATCTCAGGCCAAATCTGGTCCACTGACTGTTTTTGTCAATAAAGTTTTATTGGAACACAGTCACAAGCATTTTTTTAAACATATTGTGTATGAATGCTTTATGCTAAAATAACAAAGTTGAGTAATTGAGATAGAGACCATATGGCCTCAATAACTGCATATATTTATAGTCTGGTCCTTTAAAAGTTTGTAGATCTTGCTCTAGATATTTGCTTTCTATTGATACATTTGTGGGTAGTAATGTATGTTTCTGTTAAACTTTTCTTGTCTTCTCTAAACATTGGTGGATTCAAATGCATTACCATATAGTTATATTCATATGGAACTTCATTTATTAGATTTGGCCTATCTGGTAAGCTGTTTTCCTGATTCTGACAGATGCTATTAGCAATCTCACCTAGCTTCCTTGTTATCCACTGGGTTAGGGGCTGAGCTCTGTAGTAATCACATAAAACCTACTCCTTCAGCCTTGTATCTTTATGGTGAAAGGTAGAATGCATAATGATTAACACACTGAGTTGAAATCTTGGCTCTGTCACACTAGCTATTGAACCTGGAAAGTTATTTAAGTTATCGCCAGTTTGATTCCCAGTCAAACTGAGTAGCACCCAGTAAAGTGCTAGTCATGATTATTTTATTTTGTCTGTATCTGAGAAGTTATTTCTCTTTATTATTCCTTGTTTTATACATTTTCAGGTCTTACTTTATCTACTTTTTAAATAGCACCTCTTAGCTCTTTGGCTCTTGTTTTTCAGATAAAATTGCTTTTAAAACAATTAATGCAACTACATTGATAATTGCTTTAATTTGTTCCCTAGCAATAGTTTTTCCTGCTATACTTTTCTCATATGCATTTTTGTGCGTGCATTTTTTGCATAGCTCTTATGATGATTCCTTTTTTGATTATTACTAATTTTTTAATGAGAAGAGTTCTTACTGGACCAGTTATTTGGAGGATTTTTTATTTATTTTTTGGTGGTAGTGGGGTTTATGGCTTCATCTAAGACCAACAAGAATCTCTTCTGAACACCAGGTGTGTGACAATTGCTTTGGCCTTTATTTTTATCTTATCAAAAGACATAAGCCCTGCAGACTTCTCACAGAGCAGCATCTCAACTCTTTCATTTTGCTTCAGAAACAAATGGAAAGAAGGAAATAACCATATCATAGCAGAATTAAATGACATGGAGAATAAACAAACAACTCAAAGGATCAATAAATCCCAGAGCTGGATATTTGAAAAGATATACAAAATTGACAAGCCTTTAACCAGAATCATTAGGGGAAAAAGGGAGGAGACAGCAAAAAATAAAATCAGAAATGAAAGAGGAGAGATTACAACAGATACCACAGAAATACAAAGGACTGTAAGAAATTACTAAAACAACTATATGCCAAGAAATTTGAAAACCTGGGTTAAATGGACAAACCTCTAGAAAAATATAGTTTTCCAACTGAATCAGGAAGCACAAAAGCAGATCAGACTGATAGCAGCAGGCAAAATCAAAGCAGCAACCAAAAAACTCCCAGCACACAAAAGCCTTGTATCAGATGGTTTCACAGGAGAATTTTACAAAACATTTAAAGAAGACCTAAGTCATAGTCTTCTCAGACTGTTCAAAAAAAAAAAAAAACAAGAAGAAGGAAGACCACCAAACCCTTTTTATGAGGCCAGCATCATCCTAATTCTAAAAACAGATAAAGGTACAACAAAGAAAGAAAACTATAGGCTGACATCACTGGTGAGGATAGACCCTAAAATCCTCAACAAAATATTGGCAAATCATATCCAGAAATACGTTAAAAGGATCATACATCATGATCAAGTCAGATTCATTCCACAGGTGCAAGGATGGCACAATATTCATAAATCAATAAGCAAAAGACACCACATAAATAAAAGGAAAGACAAAAATGACATGATTATATCAATCAATGAGGATAAAGCATTCAATAAGGTACAGGGTCCATTTATGATAAAATAAAAACACTCAGCAGAGTGGGAGTATACCTCAACATAATTAAGGCCATATATGAAAAACCTAGAGCCAATATCACATTCAATAGTCAAAAACTAAAAGCTTTCTCACTAAGATCAGAATCAAGACAAGGATGTCCACTTTCACCACTTCTATTTACATAGTATTGGAAGTCCTAGCCACAGTAATGAGACAAGAACAAGAAGTAAAAGGCATGCAAATTGGAAAAGAGTAAATGAAACTGTCATTGTTTGCAGATGACATGATAGTGTACATAGAAAACCTGGCCCTGGCTGGCATAGCTCAGTGGATCGATCGTGGGCTGTGAACCAAAGAATTGCAGGTTCGATTCTCAGTCAGAGTACATGTCTGGGTTGCAGGCCATGACCCCCAGCAATCGCACATTGATGTCTCTCTCCTTCTCTCCCTCCCTCTCCCTCCCTCTCCCTCTCTCTCTCTCTCTCAAAATAAATAAATGGAATCTTTAAAAAATAAACATTAAAAAAAAAAGAAAACCCTACAGATTTCACTAAAAAACTCATTGATCTAATAAGTGAATCTGGCCTAGCAGTGGGAAGAAAAGGCAAAATTCAGAAATTGAAGGCATTTTTGTACACCAATGATGAAATATCAGAAAGAGAAATCAGGAAAAAATCCCATTAGCTATAGCAACAAGAAAAATAATGTACCTACAGATAAACCCAACCAAGGATGTAAAAGACCTATTCCCAGAAATCTACACAACACTGAAGAAAGAAATTAAGGATGACACAAATAAATGTAATCATATACCATGTTCTTGGATTGGAAGAATTAACATTATCAAAATGTTCATACTACCCAAAGCAATTTATAGATTCAATGCAATTCCTATGAAAATACCAATGATATATTTCACAGATATAAAACAAACATTTCAAAAATTTATATGAAACCATAAATGACCCTAAATAGTCTCAGCAATTTTGAGAAAGAAGAACAAGTTGGAAGGATGACAATACCTGACATTAAACTATATTACAAGGCTACTATAATCAGAACAATCTGGTACTGGCATTAGAAGAGACACATAGAACAGTGGAACAGAGCAGATAGCCCAGAGACTTCTGGCCAAGTTGGAGGCATAGGTAGACACACCGTACCTCCTCACACAACCAAAAAAAAGACAACAACAATTTAAAAACAAACAAAAAAAACCAACAAGAACTGACAGAAAACCAACTGTATGAAAGTCAGACAATGAAGGAGTTAAAGAAGACACATTCATCCAGACCAGTAGGAGGTGCAGAGATGGGCTGGGCAGAGAGGACTCGCCGCAAGGAGGTGGCTGGTGGACACAGTGAGGCAGCAGATTACAGAGTGGTGCCGGCAAGGCTGCAGCTGGCCAGCAAGATGTCAGCAGGTGAACCCGGTGAGGTGGCAGATTGTGGACTGGGCAGTCCCACATTCATGTGCAGATAGATGAACTGGGAGAAACTACTGGGGAGCAGGACAGACTGTGCAACCCAAGCCATTAGCATGGGGAAATAAAGCCTCAAACCATGGATTGAAAACACCTCTGGGGCTTGAGGCAGAGGGGAGAAACTCCTAGCTTCACAGGAGAATTCACTGGAGAGACCAAGAGGGTCCTAGAATGTATACAAATCCACCCAGCCAGGGAATCGGCACCAGGAAGGCAAAATTTGCTTGTGGGAAGCAAGGGCAGTGACTGAAATCTGGCAGAGAGCGGAGCAAGAGCCATTGTTCCCTCTGGGGCCCCTTCCCCGCATACTGCATAATAACACAGTGATGTGGGTTACCCCACCCTGGTGAATACCTAAGGCTCTGCCCCTCATATGTAACAGGTGTGTCAAGACAAAAAAAAATGGCCTAAATGAAAGAGCAGATCAAAGCTCCAGAAAAAATATGACTAAGTGATAAAGAAATAGCCAACCTATCAGATGCAAAGTTCAAAACAATGGTAATCAGGATGCTCACGGAATTGGTTGACTTTGGTAGCAAATTAGATGAAAAACTGAAGGCTACACTGAGTGAAATAGAGGAAAATGTACAGGGAACCAATAGTGATGGGAAGGAAACTGGGACTCAAATCAATGGAGTGGACCAGAAGGAAGAAAGAAACATCCAACCAGAAAAGAATGAAGAAATAAGAATTCAAAAAAGTGAGGAGAGGCTCAGGAACCTCCAAGACATCTTTAAACATTCCAACATCCGAATTATAGGGTTACCAGAAGGGGAAGAGGGAGAGCAACAAGTGGAAATGTTATTTGAACAAATAATAAAGGAGAAATTCCCCAATCTGGCAAAGGAAATAGACTTCCAGGAAGTCCAGGAAGCTCATAGAGTCCCAAAGATGTTGAACCCAAGGAAACACACATCAAGGCACATCATAATTGCATTACCCAATATTAAGATGAAGGAGATAATCCTAGAAGCAGCAAGAGAAAAGGAGACAGTTACCTACAAAGGAGTTCCCATCAGACTGTCAGCTGATTTCTCAAAAGAGACCTTGCAGGCAAAAAGTGGCTGTAAAGAAGTATTTCAAGTCATGAAAGGCAAGGACCTACATCCAAGATTGCTCTCTCCATCAAAGCTTTCATTCAGAATGGAAGGGCAGATAAAGTGCTTCTCAGAAAAGGTCAAGTTAAAGGAGTTCATCATCACTGAGCCCTTATTATATGAAATGTTAAAGAGATTCATCTAAGAAAAAGAAGAAGAAAAATATGAACAGTAAAATGACAGCAGACTCACAATCATTAACAATCACACCTAAAACAAAAGAAAAGCAAACTAAGCAAACACCTAGAACAGGAACAGAAACACAGAAATGGAGGGTTATCAGCAGGGGAGTGGGAGGGGAAGAGAAGGGGAAAAGGTACAGAGGATAGGTAGCACAGATGGTAGGTAGAAAATAGAAAGGGGGAGGATAAGACTAGTATAGGAAATGTGGAAGTGAAAAAACTTTTGTGTGTGTGCCATGGACATGTACTAAAGAGGGGAATGTGGGTGGGAGGGGTATGCAAGGTGGAGGGGAGTAAAGGAGGAAAATGGGACAACTGTAATAGCATAATCAATAAAATATATTTTAAAATAAACCATAACAAAGAATAGATAGCCCAGAAATAAACCCCTGTGTCTATGGTCAATTAATATTTGACAAAATGGGCAGAAGCATAAAATAGAGTAAAAATAGCCTTTTTATCAAATGGTGTTGGGAAATGCGGACAGCTATATGCAAAAAAAAAATGAAACTCAACCACCAATTTACACTAAACACAAAAATAAACTTAAGGTGGATAAAAGACTTAAATATAAGTCATGAAACCATAAAAGTCCTAGAGGAAAACATAGTCAGGAAAATCTCAGATACTCCATGCACCTAAAATTTCACCAATATGTCTCCTTGACCAAGGGACATAACAGAAAGAATAAAAAAAGGACTTCATCAAAATTAAAAGCTTCTGCATGGCTAAAGAAAACATCAGCAAAATGACCAGGGAACCAACTGTATGAGAAATTATTTTTGCCAATGACATCTCGGACAAGGGTTTGATCTCCAAAAAGAAATCACATGATTCCACTCCAGGAAGACAAAGAAGCTAATTTAAAAAATCAGCAAAGAGATTGGAGGGGAGTGTTGTGAAATAGGTGAAGAGGTGAGGAGATTAAGAAATATGACTAGGTAGTTAAAGAATAGCCATGGGAGTGTCAAGTACAGTATAGAAAATGGAGTAGCCAAAGAACTTATGACCCATGGATGTGAATAATGGTGTGGGGATTACTTGATGGACTGAGGAGTCTGGGGGAAAAATCAGGACAACTGTAATTGCATAAAAAATATACGTATTTTTTAAAAGAAAAAAAAAATTGGCAAAGGACTTCAACAGACACTTCTCCAAGGAGGACATACATAGGGCCCAGAGGCATATGAATGGATTCTCAGCATCACTAGCCATTGCAGAGATGCAAATTAGAACCATGATGAGATACCACTCCACAGGAATCAGAATGGCTATCATTAATATATCAACAAACAACAAGTGCTGGTGAGGTTGTGGAGAAAAGGGAACCCTAGGATACTGTTGGTGGAAATGCAGACTGGTGCAGCCACTGTGGAAAACAGTATGGAATTTCCTCAGAAAATTAAAAATGGAAATGCCTTCTGATCCAGCAATTCCACTTCTGGGATCATACTCTAGGAACCCAAAAACACAAGTTCAAAAGAACCTATGCACTCCAATATACATAGTAGCACAATTTACAATAGGCAAATGCTGGATACAACCTCAGTGTCCATCAGTAAATGAATGGATCAAAAAACCATGGTACATTTACACAATGGAATACTATGCAGCAGAAAGAAAGAAGGAGCTCCTACCTTCAGGACAGCATGGATGGAGCTGGAAAGCATTATGCTAAGTGAAATAAGCCAGGCAGTGAAAGACAAAAGCCACATGATCTTATCCATAAGTGGAATCTAATCAACAAGTAAAACAAGCACACAAAATACAACCAGAGATATTGAAATAAAGAACAAACTGACAGTAACCAGAGGGGAGGGGGAGGAAGATAACAGTAGAAAGAAGGGAAAGGGTCATCAAAGTAGATGTATAAAGGACCCATGCAGAAAGACAAAAGGGGGATGGATTGAGGTTGAAAGGTGTGGTGGAGGGAAGTGGTGGGCGGAAAATGGAGACAACTGTGCTTGTACAATAAAAAAATAAAATAAAGAAAATAGGGTACCTTTAAATAATCAAATAATCAATTAACTGAAGCAACAATAAATGGATTGCATAGGATGCTTTAATCATTCTGGAATTAATCAGTTTGGAGCATACTTCTTGTCAATTAGCGCAGTACAATATATCAAAAATACTCTGTGGCATTGAGAGACATAAGCAGCAATTAGCATTAACAGCAAATATGAAGAGTAATGTAAAACATTAAAAGAATAAAATCACCATACTGTTAACCTGAAGGTGCCCAATACATGTCTCTAGTTCATTATTATTAAGGGATTGTGAGAGAAGAGAGGTCATTTTTCCCCCCTAAAATCATCCTGAGGTTGTCCCACAATACCTGACAATTAAAGCTCACTATTCCAGGTATATTCCACCTTGGCAACACTTTGTAAACAAGAACTGAAAAATTGTAAGGTTAATAGCAAAAAAAATTCTTGCATTCCCCTAACAAATGTCAGGGATACTGAGTGACCAACCACTGATTCAATTAATATAGTTAATAAGCACGACTGACATTAATGTGGCTTCCAAACTAATTTCATTTGTATTCTCATTAACAAATTGCATTTATCCCCATGATTGATTTATGAGACACAGAGCTCCCTTGACATGGCAATTACTAATAAAATGAAAACCCACGTTATGATATTCTACTACCAAATGAGTATTTTATCTTTAAAAAACGTTTAACGTGACTCTGGTCAAGATGGAGGCATAGGTAGACATATTGTGCCTCCTCACACAAACAAAAGAAGGACAATGATATATTTAAAAACAAAAAAAGAACCAGAACTGACAGAAAATCAAACTGTATGGAAGTCCTACAACCAAGGAGTTAAAGAAGAAACATTCATCCAGACAGGTAGGATGGGCAGAGGCAGGCAGCTGGGTGGAGAGTACTCACGGCAAGGCAGTGGCTGGTGGACCAGGTGAGGTGGTGGCTTGCAGACTGGGTAGTCCCATATTCACGTGCAGATAAACTGGGAGGAACAACTGGGGAACAAAATAGGTGGAACTCAGGGTGCCAGTATGGGGAAATAAAATGTTAAAGTCTCTGGCTGAAAACCCCTGTGGGGGTTGAGGTGGCAGAGGGAGAAACACCCAGCTTCATGGGAGAGTTCACTGGAGAGACCCACAGGGTCCTACAATGTACACAAACTCACCCACCTGGGAATCAGCAACAGAAGGGCCGAATTTGCTTGTGAGTTGTGGGGGAAGTGACTGAAAACCGGTAGAGAGGAAGCACTGTTTGCTCTCAGATCCCTCCCTCACATACATTACAATGCAGCTTGGGTTGCCCCATGCTGGAGAACATCTAAGGCTCCACCCCTTACTACATAACAGGGCCACAAAACAAAACAAAAAAAATGCTCAAATGAAAGAACAGGTCAAAGCTCCAGAAAAATTACAATAATGTGACAAAGAGATAGCCAACTTATCAGATAATCAGTTCAGAACACTGGTAATCAGGATTCTCACAGAATTGGTTGAATATGGTCACACAACAGAGGAAAAAAAGAAGGCTATGAAAAGTGAAGTAAAAGAAAATGTACAGGGCACCAACAGTGACAGGAAGGAAACTGGGACTAAAATCAATGATTTGGAGCATAGGGAAAAAAGAAACATTCGACCAGAACATAATGAAGAAATAAGATTCAAACAAATGAGGAGAGGCTTAGGAACCTCCAAGACATCTTTAAATGTTCCAACATCTGAATCATAGGAATGCCAGAAGGAGAAGAGGAAGAGCAAGAAATTGAAAACTTATTTGAAAAAGTAATGAAGGAAAACTTCCCCAATCTGGCAAAGGAAATAGACTTCCAGGAAGTCTAGGAAGCTCAGAGAGTCCCAAAGGAGTTGGACCCAAGGAGCAACACACCAAGGCTCATCATAATTACATTTATCCAAGATTAAAGATAAGGAGAGACTCTTAAAAGCAGCAAGAGAAAAGGAGACAGTTGCCTACGAAGGAGTTCCCGTAAGACTACCAAGCTGATTTCTCAAAAGAAACTTTGCAGGGAAGAAGGGGCTGGAAAAAAGTATTGAAAGTCATGGAAGGCAAGGACCTACACAAGAATACTCTGTCCAGCAAAGTTATCATTTAGAAAGGTGGACAGAGCACTTCCCAGATAAGGTCAAGTTAAAGGAGTTCATCATTACTCAGCCCTTATTATATGTAATGTTAAAGGAACTTAGCTAAGAAAAAGAAGAAGATAAAAAATATGAACAGAAAAATGACAACAAACACACAATTACCAACAACTGAATCTAAAAACAAAAACAAAAATGAACTAAGCAAACGACTAAAATATGAACAGATTCACAGAAATAGAGATCACATGGAGGGTTATCAGTAGGGATGGAGACGGGGGAATACTGGAGAAAAGGTACCGGGAATAAAAAGCATAAATGGTAGGTACAAAATAGACAAGGGGGTTAAGAATAGTATAGGAAATGGAGAAGCCAAAGAACTTATATGCATGAGCCATGGACATGAACTAAGAAGGAGGGAATGATGGTGGGAGGGGTTGTGCCACCCCTCCCAGAGAGGAATAAAGGGGAGAAAAAAAGGGACAACTGTAATAGCATAATCAATAAAATATACCTAAAGTAGTAAAAGAAAAAAGCATATAGTCAGGAAACAGTAGTTTCACATATATGGTCTACTGTCAATTAACTGTGATTTTGGACAATTCACTTCATTACACTTCAGTTTATGCAGCAAAGGCATGGGGGTATATTAAAATTCCCAGTGTTTTGAATTTCACAGAACAGTACAAAAATCATAGGGGAAATGTACATGGTTATTAACTTTACTTTGTCATAAAAGGACATTACAAAAACACACACAAAAAAGACTTTTTTTTTGCAAATATGACAGCAAACTTATGGCAACATCAAATACATTCACACATATTATTGTTTTCATATTTCCCATTTTGTCACAGAATGACAGCACCTTCACATTGGACTGATTGGTTTGCCAGGCAAGATGATCTCTGAGGTATCTCTTGGATTCTGTGATTTTGTTTTTTTTTTATTGTATTATGTATATATTTTTATTCTCAACATTCAATTTTCTATCTCCTCACATGAATTATTTTCATTGTGGATAATTAATGCTGATTTTCAAATGCCAGGTACATTCTTTCTTCCTCTATGGATGTTTTCTTTTTAATGCATGAGAAATGCAAATTAATTTTTGTACTAACCAATATGAACATAATTAAGAAGGCAACAGTTACATAAAAAGTCATATAAAACATGTACCATATGTGTACTATAGGCCTAATCTATAAAAGTATTTTCATACCTTAATCATCCTTAGATGAAACTGAACCAAAAGACCATTTAAAGTACTTCTTGCTAGGAGTTCACATTCCATAGAGCATAATGCCATGTATTCCAAAGTCACACATGAATTCTTAGTGTCTAAAAAGGCAGGAGGAAAATCAGTTAAGCATAATGTCCTAGAAACTTGGAGAATAAAGTGCTTCAGGGAGAAGTGTCCCTTAAGATATGGATGCGGATTTGGCCATTGGGTTTGGCAATATCTAGGTCGTTGATAAACTTGGTAAGAGTTGTTTTAGTGGCATGCAGTGAGTGCAAACCTGAGTGGAGTGTGTTGAAAAGAGAGTGAAAGGGGTTAATGGAAAAACCGAATTAAAAAAAAAAAACTACTGTGAAAGGGAGCAGAGAAATGAATGATAGGAAGTAGTAATGTGGAGGTCAAGATTTTTTTCTTTTTCTTTCTTTCTTTCTTTCTTTCTTTCTTTCTTTCTTTCTTTCTTTCTTTCTTTCTTTCTTTCTTTCTTTCTTTCTCTCTCTCTCTCTCTCTCTCTCTCTCTCTCTCTCTCTCTCTCTCTCTCTCTCTCTCTCTTTCCTTCTTCTTATAGGTAGAGTAAAGAAGGGAGAAAGGGTGAGAAACATCAGTTGTGGTTGCCTCTGGTGCACCCCTTACTGGGGACCTGGCCTGCAACCCAGACATGTGCCCTGACTGGGAATCAAATAAGCAGTAATTTGGTTCACAAGCTTGCACTCAATCCACTGAGCCATACCAGCCAGGGCATTTTCTTTATTTTTAAAGAGGGATAATATTAAGGTATAATTATATACTGTTGAGCATAACTCAGTGAAGAGGGGTAAAGCATTGCAAAAGAGAATGTGGGTGATAGTAAAAGCAAAATCCTTGAGAAGATAGGGAGTGAATTGAGACACAATTGAAGAGGTTGGCCTGAAATAAGAGCACAGACACTTCTGGATACTACTTCCATTGTGACAGGAAGGAATCCAGAGTGCCTAGGCACATAACCAGTTGGGTTGGAGAAATTAAAGATGAAGTGGTACTTGTCTGATTGTATCTACTTTTCTCTATAAAGTATGTGTCAAGGTCATCAGCTGAGAATGGGAGGTGGTTATTGGAAATATAAGGAGAATGGAAAAGTAGGAAATAGTTGTCTTCAAGAACAGGGGCATGAATTTGCTAAGGAAGTATAATAGAATTATTTGGCAACATTTAAGGGAGAATGAGAAAGAGCTAGGTACAGTTTGAAACACAGAAGGAAATGCTGTATATACTGTGAGTATGGAGACAAAGTGGGGAGTAGACAGAGGAAAAGTGAAAGTTGGAGTCCAAGTAGCTCTGGTGATCCAGAAGGAGGTAACACTCTGCTCCCCAATATTAGTTATGCTTTTCCAACAATGATTAGCTAATTAAACAGTTTGTAGTTCTCCAACTGCACTAATTATAAGAAGTTTCATTCTGAATAGGAGAAGCAGAGAGCCCAAAAGTAGGAGTAATGATTTTCTGGGATCCTACAGTGGTGAATTTCATATTATCCTGAAGGAGATGAAATTATCCCCAAGGCCAAATATGGCTCCAGGGTTTGAAGATCTCTCTGGGACTAAATGAATTCAACTCTCTAAGGAAACAGAGAATGTGATTAACCCATATCTTCCTGAGAGAGATTATTCCTGTATAACATTGGAAGTAGTTTCCAAATTGATTAAAGAAGAGCTATTTTTTAATCTTTTAAATGATTTTTATTTAAGCAATCATCTTACATACTTACATGTGATTGTTAGCATGAAACATTTTAAAATATGATTATCTTTTATAATAAACCTTTTACAAGTTCTTCAAAGTATTTATGGTTTCTAAAGATACAAGGACTTCCTTATTGTTGCAGGGGGAGTGAAGTGGGAGTTCAGGATTTACTGGTAGCTTCTGAAGACATTGCCACAGGTATATTCCGGTGTCTTTAAGTGCTGTAACCCTAGTTATAAAAGAACTTTTTAAATATATATCTTTGGCTCTTATTTTTTGAAAATCTTTTGGAAAAGAAAGGTCTATCCTTGATATTCACAATCCCTCAACCTAAAGACACTACTTCAGTCTTCTTCTAAATGCATAGGTATTGATTTAAATGTCTGATTTAATACAAAAACAAACAAACAAACAAACCCAGACCTCAGTTTGACTTTGTACTAGCTAAATTTTCCTTAAAGCCGTGTAAGTGGAATAAGCTTTATAAGTTGTGCCCATACATGCTGTCAATAAAAATGTGACAACAGAATAAACTTGATAGAAAGTAGCTCCACTTTCAGACTAACCTCTAAAGAATTTGGCACTGTCTTGACTCTCTATACCCTGCACTAGGATGGTCTTAATTGCCAGTGGATAACACTGCAATTCCACAGAGATAGACTTCCAACTACTGTTCTTTGGCAGTGATTATTCTAAAGAACAAGCTGTGTGCATGAGAACTGAATTCTAGCCAGCTCGCCTATTATTTATAACTCCAATTAAAACAATTTTATCTATTAATGCAAAGTGACAGTGATAAATGTGTTCAAGAAAGTTCTCATTTTTCTATACTTCTTAAATCTCTTAGTGGTGCTCCTACTTACATGTGGTTTCACTGCTTACTAAAATGAAATTATAGCTAAGAATAACTCACTTCCATTAGATTTATACATCTCATTAATTAATTCTAAATCTCAATGATGTAGAGACCAAACTCAAATACAAGATTTAATTAAAGAGAAGTAAAAACAAAATGTTAAGAAACACACAGAGATTGAAATACCTAAGTAACTATTTAGCCTCAAACTAATGAGGAGGTATGCTAAGTAAGCATGTCCATTAATCCCTAATGAGGATTTTAATCACATTAAAACTTCCTACTACAAAATATTTGCTATCTTTTGTATTCAATAACAAATAAACCAATACTTTTCTGGCTCTAAATGACACTGTTAACTGTCAATACATGTTTTACTTGACAAATCTTCCATTCAAATACTGTAAAAAATTAATTTTCCTGCTGTGAAATGTGTTTCTTGATAGTTCTAGTGTGATTTTTTTCTTCTGAAAGACATGTAAATAGGAGGTCAATGTAGGTGTCTGACTTTGCATTTAAAAAAATATGCCACAGTAGCTATAGATTTTCTGCCCTGTTTGCCATCCAAATGAATTGAAAAACATCTTCCATTTTCAGGTCACAATCTCAAATCTGTCTCCTGCTAAGCAAACTGTGTCAGAGTAACAATTTGATTACTGTGAAGATGGGTTCATATTTGAAAGTGGAAAGTCACTAAAATTACCACTTATTCTATTATAAATAATGACTTAAAATCCTAGTCCTTATCCTTCCTGCTTTGTTAAATGATCTGGCATTGTTACCTATCTCCTGCTATATCCAGCCTTTCCCCAAATGCATCTGAATGTCTATCCAGGAAATCATTCTTTAAAATTAGAATTTATTCCTGATGCTTTCATTTGAAAAGGCCACAATTTGATATGCTTTTTTTGTTGTTGTTGTTTTTGTTGCCAGAAAAATCAATAAAACAAATACAAGAAGTTCCTGTTTGTAAAACTCCCCCTTGGTCTTACTTAGCATCTCCAGTTAGCTGGAGAGATGGCCCCAAGGCCCCATATGCCCGGCATTTATGGGAATCTCTCAAAACACCTGACTAATGGAAGAGCATGGCACTTTTCCAGAAAATCACTGCAAACTCAAACCTTTGACACAGTGTCCCAAAGAAGGCCTGTAGCATTCAGTGAGTGTGAACCCACTCTGCAAAGTGTCTTGAACATATTGTATTGTACAATAAATAACAAAGAGGGAGTGATGCATGGTATACCATGGTTTATGGAACCCAATGGTTTATGGAACCCAATGGTTTATGGAACCCATGCTAATTAGCATGGTCAGCATATGTATGGCAGTAATGATTCTAGCTTGTGCTACATCCACATGAAACCAAGTGATTGATTATTTCTTAGCTGTGAAATTACACAGGATAAACAGACACATGGCAGATGTTCATAATTACAAGTATAGTTACAACACATTACTGATACAAATAAAATAAACTTAGTGAAAATTGAAATAATCACATTTATTCCTGATCAGAATCAATGTGTTTGGGATACTTTCAAACTTGGAGCTTGGAAATTGTGTTCATGTTAAGTAAATTTTCCAATATGGAAAATATACATTGTATATGTCCCCACTATTCACAGTAAACTGTACTAAGTATTCTGGGAAATTCAGTAGAAAAAAATAACAAATGTCCACAGGGAACATCTACTCTAGATGAGTAAATAAGACCTACAGACTTAAAATGAGTAAGTGAAAATGAAAGTTGGCACATATTTTATGATCCCTGAATCAGGCACACAGACAAAAGGAGAATTTTTCTTTGAGTAGGTATGGGAACTAACTTGGATTATATGACTTAAATCGTCAAATATGGCATTTTCCCAAATATCAAATATGGGGAGAATGAAAGTGATTATTGTGTATTGGGGCTATTCTGGAAATCCAAAAATGTATGGTTATCCTACTTTTAAAAGATAGATGAATAGCTTTGACAATGACAATAATAGGAAGTTGTAAAAGAGAAAGTTGTCCATGAATCTGAGGGGGTGAGGCAAGGAAGTGAGACTTGAATTTAACTTTGAATAAGAGAAAGGATTCAAACAGGTAGTAACTATGGCACTGTGACCTTGGGCAAGTCACAATTTCTCCAGATATAGAACAAAGGGATTGAACTAGAATCTAATATGTAAAAGTGTCTCAAGTCTATCAATTTGTTGTCCAAAGCAAATTAATTCCAAAACCTCAACTTGTGTTCATTGGCTGATCTTTAATACACACCTCCAATCTAAAATGAAAAGCTATACATTTAACAGCTACAGAGACCCTGTGATGCACAGAAGTAAAAAGTCATTCCAGAAGATAGCTTCAAAATGAAGCAGAAATATGGTATGTTTTAGAACTTCAATGGAAGCATTAAAATGTGGACAGTTTGATTTTGAACATCAGGAAGACCGCAATGACAACCAGATGTCAGTTTCAAACAAAGCCAAAGTGTCTCAGTCATGTGAGAGTTTCTTGTTTTTAGACGTTATTGCTGAATGATACTGAAAATCTCTATACTTGGATAAATCAATAAACTTGAAGCCAAAACATGTAGACATGGCTTTGATTGAAAAGATTATTTTGAAAATCCCATGATAGTTCCTACATAATTTTTAGTCAATATTTGGTAATATACTGAGACCATCAGACATCAAGTGTGCTTGCAACCTTTTCAACTGTCAGATCACACAGATTTTTATCTTTTGCAAATCAACCCAAAGCCTCAAAGGTGCTGTATTGGAGCATGAATCCATTTTACTAGATAGTCATTGAAATTACAACTCAAAGTTCAACATGCTTTCCCATTTTCTCCTGTAATACTTTTGGCAGCACAGGGCATGAAGTCAAAATGTTTCCAATGGAGACCACTTCTAGTGGTCTCTAAATGTTGGCAGCAAGAACTGTTTCTTGTCAAATAGATCAGCCGTTGTTGGCCTTAATTAATTTACTTTCAGTGGCTGCTGTTCACTCTTAGAAAGCATTTCTTTACCTACAGATGTTGACCTGCTGTTGGACAACATCAGAAACAAACACAAAGAGACACTTGTATATTAGGAGATTGGGAACTTCCCTCTAGTGGCCCTCACAGACTCTATCTACACTTTCCATTTGTTCTCACTGATGCTATAAGCACAAACAACACAATCTGTGACAAACAGATGTAGCTGGAATTTATGAAAGCTCCCAATTCAAAATAAATAAACTAATCAATATATATTACAATGTAAAGTGTTATTTGAATATCTTTAGAATCAGTTTCAAGATCTTTCTTCATTCAAACGGATTATCATAAAAGAGGGAGTTTCAAAATTTAAAATAATACACCAATTTAAATGATGAAATTACTAATAATTAATGTACATTTAGTTGGGTACCCACAAAGCTCTGGGCTGAGGGTCTATGTAAATAAAAATGTATTATGATCATATTGATTTTGATAGTATCCAGTCTAGCACTTAGGTGTAATTATAAAAATATGTTTTCTAAATGTTATTCCTTTGTTTCACAATTTGTGCTCAAAAAGAAAATGTTATACCTTATCAGGATGCTACAATGTTTTTAAGCAGCATCAACTATCTCTTTTGTGATGATATACTTTCCAATTAGCATTTTCAACATTCTCAGTTTATCTTCTCTATAAAAGATCACTTAACCCCAAGTGAGGTTTCCTAAATCCTTAATGTAGAGATATTAACAACTTAATTCAAAATTCTAAAAATAGCACCCTGGTGGCATATGAATACAAAAGGGAATGGGAACATTTATATGAGGGTAATATTTAAAATCTCTCTATTATTATTGCTACTAAGACCAATGCTTATACAAATAACCCCTCATAAATTTAGAGTCCTAATAGGTTACAGAATCCTTTTACATCCTCTCTATACCATGCTCCCTCTGCCCCCACCCTATCCCTGTGAATTGAGCAAAGACTATAGAATGAGCTTCATTTTAAAGATTTTAAAAACTGAGGTTTCAAAAAGCCACATGAGTTATCTGAACTTGTATGGTAAAGACTAGGTCACACTGGGTTTTCAGCTACTCAATCCAATATATCTTCCATGATTTCATGCTGCTGGTCTATAAACATAGACTTACAACGTTCCCACTAAAGCCATAGAAATTCAGGAGCCAAGTTCATAAAATTTAATGAAGGTTCCCATCCAAAATGAGAGGATAATTATCTGTGTTATAGGAAAAACAATGTTATCACAAATTCCAAAGTGACTATCAACATTAAAGAAAAGAAAAAAAATGCTGATGGTCTGAAAAGAGAGCTACAAAATGGTATGTCAAAACTCTAGAGAGGAAGAAGAGTTTCTTGAAGTGACATCACCTGTACAATCCTGACTCAGAGTCTGTGCTTTGACCATACCTCCTGTGGTCACTGGTAGACCAACTCTTTCCTCCAGCTGTGGTCACTGGTAGACCAACTCTTTCCTCCAGCCAGGCCTCCAAAGTTGTTAAGCACTGAGGACTCAGGGAAATCTATAATTTCACTTAACAATCCACTGCCAAACTGTGATTGGTAAGACACTCAGTGTTATCCTAAATAGAAATATTGCATGCAATGCAAAAGGGGATTTTATAAACCTTAATCCATCTATTTTCAGAAAGTAACTAAGGTGCACTTTGTGTTCATTGGTATGTCTATATCCACCTGTCTTGATAGAAACACATATATTTCCAACATAGATGGAATTAGGAGTTTTGTAATTTACAGTAATATGAATAATGATGTGGTAGGAGAAATCTAATTGAAAAGAGTAAAATTATGGGTTCAAGGGTCCCTGAAGATTTAGTTAGGCAGCTAGGACCACTGTTGCTACTGATCTGACCAGAACTTGAACTTTCAAAGAAGGAAAGGGAAAGCAGAAAAAAAGCACATAAGAAGAGAAACAGGGCATGGAATCAAGAAAAGCAAAGGATACAGCATGGCAAAACACTTTCCATAGAGTAATGAATCCTGGGCCCCAATTCAAAGCCCCAGAATGCCAGCTTGTACCTTACTGTACCTCTCTCAACAGCCACAATCACTGGAAATGTCAGCAAAGATACTGATTCTAATGAGGAATTAAGGAAAAAAAATATGTCAAAATGATCTGTCAATGGGGAGCAAATTTTACCCTTGAGTACAATCATTCAGAAATAGCGAATTTGAAGTTCAAGGTGAAATAGCAGGACCATATCACAAGGTCTTTTGATAACTGCACTTCTGAACCTGCCATTAAACATTTCTTACAAGTAATCAACTGGATCCTTGTGTGTGATTAGGCATGTGTGTATGTAGGTACATACGCAATAAAAAAGTTTGCAAAAGAAAATGAAGTGCAAATTATGAGGATAAAATCAGATTATCAAAAAAAATAGAAATGAACAAAACAAAGCCAACACAATTATAAGATACCATTGACAGAAGCAATTAATATAATTCATATCATCGCTACTATCAAAGTTATATTCCTAAACTGGCTTCCTGATGTCATCTTGAACCAACAGGTAAATACAGTTGCATGTCCATAGTTCAAGTATTTAAACAACTTATTTTATGGAAAACCCCAGAATTAATCAAAACTGGCATCTTTTAATGTTAATTCTAATTAGAACAAGCATTGCATTTTGTATGCTTTCCAGTTATGCATGAGAAAAGTCAGCATAAGTGTCCTCTCTTACCAAAATTATTGGTTTCTAATTTCAGTTTCAGGTACATTTGACACTCAATTATGTAAATAAAACTGTTCCTGTCAAATGAAGATTAATTTGATTTAAGGTCTCTTTGTTTTAATTATATATTCTGATTAATATCTGCTCACTATTCAAGTTTCTTTCTAAGCCACACCTGTATTTTATCACGATAGGGGATTTCTTTGGTATTTAAAAGGCAACCATAAGATTTCTTTTTAGCATCATTATGACTGTTTTTATTAAGCCTGTGCCTGAATGTATTTAACATTTCAGCTGACTAATCCAAAAATTAATATAATCATTATTTGAATATTAAAGCATTAATTTTTCTGATGTGTAGTCTCTAAAAGTTATTGCATTGATTACCCCCTCTTTTCCCAGGAAAATCTTACAGTTGTTAGTTTATTTCCTGAGCACATTTCTTTTTTAGGTGACACCTTGCATGCTATGGTTCTAACTGGCACCACTATAAAAGAAGTGACAAAAATAAAAAAAAAATAATTCTTTGGTAATCAAAGCTGTCTATCTAGGTTGCAGAAATTGAGCATCCATCCACTCATCCTCAATATCTCTTACTAATTTTTTATCTTGCTATTTCATAAAAATAATAATCAGGCTAAAGGAAGTGGAAAATAGCAACTTAACCCTGCACTGTAGTAATCTCTTCTTGTTCATTGAAAATAGAAAGTGTTTGGGAAATGGCACCACTCAGCACTCAACAAACATCTTATATGCATATCTCAGAGACCAAGGTTGCAGGTTTGGGTTTTACTCTCCTGGAAAAGCCCAGGGCATAAAATATTCAGTGTAATTGAATTCAGCAAATATTTTATGCATGTTCAGCACAATGCTAAGTAATGTAAAAGTTTTGTTTTAAAGATTTTATTTATTTATTTTTTTTAGAGAGAAAGGAAGGGAGGGAAAAAGAGAGGGAGAGAAACATCAATGTGTGGTTGCCTCTCACATGGCCTCCACTGAGGACCTGGCCTGCAACCCAGGCATGTGCTCTAGACTGGGAATCAAACTGACAACCCTTTGGTTTGCAGCCCGTGCTCAATCCACTGAGCTACACCAACCAGGGCTGTACAAGTTTTTTTTTTTTTTTTTAAGATTTATTTATTTTTTAGAGAGGGGAAGGGAGGGAGAAAGAGAGGGAGAGAAATGTCAATGTGTAGTTTCCTCCCGTGCACTCCCCCATAGGGGATCTTCAACCCAGGCATGTGTCCTAGACTGGGAATCCAACCAGCAACCCTTTGGTTCATATGCCAGCAGCACTCAGTCCACTGAGCCACACCAGCCAGGGCTAAGAACCACAAAAGTTTGTATCAGGAGAATATTGTCAAACATAGATGTTTTTAGCCTATAAAATGCTTGGAGATCCTCAATATTGAAAAATATTTTTAAAAATTATGTATTTGATGTTTTGAGAAGGGCCAAGCCATGTTACATTTGTTCAGGTATTATTAGGTCTTAACTTTAGAGTCATTATTCCAATCTGATGAAAATTCTAACTATAGCTCATTGGAACAAAGAAAGCAACAAATAACTTAATTTCAGTGTTTTGTTTTTAACTTCAAAACACTATTTTATTATAGTGTTTTAAAGGGTCAAAAGGGTCAAATTGGCTTTTGGGCAGATACATTTGCTAGAAAAATGAACAAACACTTTCAGGTGAATTTTCCAGTCTACCTTCTCCATCTTTGGCTCAAAGGAAGGGTTTCAAGAAAATCTCTTTAAAAAATACTAGGATCTCTGCAACTGCCATTAGTCAGTTATTTTACAGGTTTTTTTTCAAAACATGCCTAAAAAGTTGGTGAAATTACTAGATTCATGTGATGTGATTATGATTTCTCATTCCAGAATGAACATGGCTTGGGTTTCCTAGACATAGTTCAGGAATTCTCATAATCATGGTAAGTAGGTAAAGTGACATGAGACACAAGATCAATGCCCCTTAGCTATTTGAATGTACTTATGATGGATATAGGGAAGATCAGAGGCATTTTCAGTAACAAAACTATCCCTTGGATAACATAATGATTGTTCCATCCTCAAAATAAAACAAAAAATATGTCTACCCTCTTTTTCCCTTGTGATTTCGAATCAATATCATCTACACACAATGTGGGTTGAGAACTGTCAGAAAATATCATTTTCAGAACCACCTTGCTTCTCTGAATACATTGTGCTTTCATTGTCACACTGCATTCATGCCTTTTTATCTCAGTAATAATCATTGAACTAACTTCACAATATTTCTTGAGGAGCAAAACCTTTTATTCTTTCTGCCTTGTGTTTAAATGTTTCATACTTCAAAAGAAATAATATAAGTTCCAAAATTCCTAAAGGCATGCAAATAATTAAGTGCAGTATTAAAACTTTTCAAAGCTCCAAAATTTGAATGGTTTATACTTTCGTAAATATCTTCAAGGATTGTATGAACCAAATGACAGAATTTCTCATGTAAAAGTAGCTTTCTGTAAGGACTCCCTCACATTTCAACTCCTATCTAACATTTCCAGGATCCAAGTCTAATTACTGTGATACAAAGCAAAATACTATGAGCAACTGTCCTGATTTTCCCAGGGCGACTTAGCAATTAAAATTCAATATAGTTGGTCTTCCTAACTAGAACATAATCTCTTTCCCTGGGAGCAGAGTCAGAAGCATTGCCTGGGCCTGGGTGTGGGCAGCAAGGATCAAGAATAAAACAAGATGCAATGTTCCAACTTTTGAGAGATGTCTTCCACAAAACCTCCTGAATGACAAAGACTCACCCTTCTATTTTGAAAATCTCTGAATACCTCAGAAATAGTCAACAGACAGAAAGAGGGGTAAGGAAAAATAGTTTGTAAAAACATTTCAAAATGACACATTTAAACTTTCAAAATAGCAAAACTTTTAAAGTGATGCTACCTAGTGCTGCCAATCAAGAAGGAGTAGGGGATGTTGGCATTCATTAATCTTGCTGGAAGACATTGAGCAACAAGTATTAACAGACTTAAATGCATTCATACCCTCTGAACTAATAAGTCTACTTCTTGAATTTATCCTAAGGGGGGGAAAAACAGACATGCATGAAATGATGCCGAAGAGTGAAAACAGTATACGCAGTATGATTTTGTTTGGGGGAGATAAATAACTTGGGGAGATAGATTACAGTGGTCATTACTTTCCCAATTTTATACAAACAACATCTATCATTTTTCTTAAAACAAGTTATTGTAAATGTCTGCCAAAGAATAACCACAAAAAAAGCAAGACCACCAAAACAACCATCAAATCTTTGAGTAGTCTTTTTATTTTAAGAATCTACTCATAACTCTCAATTATTGGGCGTTTAATGAAAATCCAGTGAAAGTCAACCACCATGCTAGGAACATGGCATAGTAATCTATATTTTCTAATTAATATGCACTTATGATACTCTAAAATGTGTACACTTATATGTACACACATATATATGTACATAGTATATGCATATAATGTGTATATATATATATATATATATGTAAATTTGAGTCTATATTACTAAATTTGAGTCTTTGTTCACCATGTATGAATAGTATTTAAACCTGCCCAGGCACAATTACCAAAGGATGATTTTGAATGTTAAAAATAAAATAAATAAAATAGATTATTTTCAGTGAAAGCTTTTTTTACTCTCTGAATGATTAGATTTATATGATGCAAAAGGAATATTTTGATAGCTTAGGGCAGGTTAGCACAATGTGATCTTGGAAGTTATGTTTCAGAAATCAATTAGCACCTAAGAAACTGAGACACATAAGTATAAGGAATCAGCAAACTATGCCTATAAAGGTCCATATAGTAAATATTTTCAACTTTGCAGGCTGTTTGGTCTCTGTCACAACTATTCAATACTACCCTTTTAGCAGAAAAACAATTATAGAATATATATAAACAAATGGAAATGGCTGTGTGCTGATGAAACTTTATTTACAAAAAAACAAGAGTCCATAGTTTGTAAACCCCTGCTATACACCAAATAAAACTCTATGTAGTACTGGGCACAACCAAAAAGTTATACCCTGAGGCAAGATTGTTGTAGAACAAAATTCCTCAAATATTGTATATCAGATTGAAATTTAATTGGATAGGCTTTTACAGTTTAACCTCATCATATTATTTTCCCTTTTAGAGGACCCTTTTGTTGGACTCCATGTACTCAGGTCATGTGGTTGTACCCTGGCATTTGTTAATACCCATTGTGACCAGAAGTTGACAGGTCAAATGTAATAACTTCAGAAATCAAGAGTTAGCTCATTTTCATCCACTCCTTACACTTATGTGTCTCAGTTTCTTAGGTGCTAATTGATTTCTGAAACATAACTTCCAAGATCACATTGTGCTAACCTGCCCTAAGCTATCAAAATATTCCTTTTGCATCATATAAATCTAATCATTCAGAGAGTAAAAAAAGCTTTCGCTGAAAATAATCTATTTTATTTATTTTATTTTTAAAATTCAAAATCATCCTTTGGTAATTGTGCCTGGGCAGGTTTAAATACTATTCGTACATGGTGAACAAAGACTCAAATTTACTAATATAGAGCTATCAGAGGGAAATATATCAGTTCTTGAAATAAAAACTTCAAATAGATAAGTTAATTATTTATGAATTATAAAGATGAAACCACTACCAAAAGGTTCACTTGCATCTTAAAGGAATAAAATTCAGAATTCTCATACTTCAGTAAAGAGGAAGGCATAGGTAACTCTTTTACATGAGATCATCCTAGTTCAAGGTACATAGTACAATAAGGAGAGATACTGCATTAATCTGTTAACTCTTCTTGTTTTCTGCTAACCTTAACCAGCTCTATTCCTCAGCCAAGACAGCTCCAATTGAATGTTAGCTCATATACAACAAAGCTAATCTTTTGTGCTAAGCACTTTATACAGTTTATTTCATGTGATCCTTACTGACCATCTAAGGTAGGCACTATTATTATTTCCATATTATAGATTATGAAAATGAGATTAAGGGCAGTTAAATATCTTGCCCACACTAATATGAAACAGCTCCTGAATATAAATGAAGACTGTTATAATCTAAAGACTATTATATACTAATCTACTACACTGCTCCTCATTGATACAGGTCCACTGTCTTTAAATATTTTGTTGGTCCGTCCATCAAACTTGTAAACAACCATTACCATATTTTTTTTGGACCATAAGATGCAACTAGGTTTTAGAGGAGGAAAATAAGAAAACAAATTTTGAAGCAAAAAATGTGGTAAAATATTTAATAACATAAATAACATAACATTTCACCAATGTAAACGTAAACAGAACTCAACAGCAGCATTAACAATCATTATTACTGACTTTAAACTTTAAGTACAGAAACTCCTCTAATCAGCAGGGAACCCCAAGAACTCCTCGTCACTACTCTCCACACTTATAAAGCTCAGTTCCTCAGAATCACTAGTATCACTGTCTTCACTCTGTTCATAGAGGATGCCATCTTCAGAGCTGTCTAAAGCATTGCTGATGCCACATTTTTTGAAGGACCTCACAATGGTTTCATCTTTAACTGACTGCCACGAGGTTTTCACCTACTCACAAACTTGGGTAATAGTGGGCCTCTTCATTTGTCCAGTTGGTGTCAGATCATGATTTCCAGCAGCCATCCATTTGTTCCACTTTTTTCTCATGAAAATTTAAACGGCTTGTTCATGGAAATGTCCAATGGTTGCAAGTGACTGGTAAGCCCTCCAGGAATTATGGCTAGATAAATTTTCTCTTCTTTGAATCTCTTTTTTGTGGATTCAGTGATATGTGCCCTTAACTGGTTAAGCACTAATAGAGCAGGTTTTTTCCTAAGCCCTCCAGGATGTTTGGACCACACTTTTTCTATCCACATCTTCATGCCAGTTTTTTTCCATCCATCCTTTGTCATGAACACAAACAATCACCCCTCTTGGGATTGCCTCTTTTGGCATGTTTTTTTCTCTTGAAAATCAGTATTGGTGGCAGGTTGGTGCCATCTGCACAGCAGGACAACACAACCATGTATTGGGTTTTATCATGCCCTGAGGTTTCCATGGTTATGGTTTTGGCACCTTTCACATCAACAGTCTTTTTTGATGGAACATCAAAGATTAATGGGACTTCATCCATGTTCCTGATCTGGCTTGTTTCAAATCCATTTTTCTTTCTTGCATCCAGTACAAATTTGTGAAAAAACACAATCTTGGATTCATATTCTATAGGCATTTTTTGTGCAATTCTAGTTTTCGTGCACATAGCAAGGCCACATCTCTTCATAAATCTGTGGCACCATGATGATGATCCAGTGAAGTCCTCAATGCCTTTCCCTGCAGCAAGATGTTTGGCTTCATATATGATCATTTTTGTAGATACTGAAAAGCCATTGTTCCTGTGATGTGTGATCCACTCTTTCATATTCACTTCTAACTGTGGCCATTTTGCAGCATGCCCACAAAAACATTGTTTCATTTTGTGTGTGTTTTGCAGTTGATCCTGTTTCCTCCATTCCCATATCATTTTTTTTTTCAGTTGGAGGTGGCCCAAAGTGTCTCTCCATTGCTCTGTTCCCATGTTCTTTGGCGTATTTCACTACCTCCAGTTTAAGAGGGATTTTACATGAAATCTTTTTCTGGTTTGACATCTTTCCACAGTTGCAGTAGATTTAGCAGAAGACTATGGTATGCTATTGTATCTTTCTACAACAAAATACAGTAATGATAGAACTATCAGCACTGTGTCCTCCATAGTTATGGGGGCCCTGTAGCTGAGAACATCAGTGGATGATGCACTGTTATGGGGGGATCTGCTGGAGGGCCACAGGTTGTGCAACACTCTTGTATGGGGACAGCAGTTTTGCACAACCTGTGTGGCTCTGCAGCTGTTGCCAAATTACAGCTCCAATTATCCCAATTTGTCCAAACATGGTGGGAGTTGTAGTTTTGTAACAGCTTCAGGGTCTCATTGACAGGTAACCTTACAGTGGAATTTGCCTATGTTAATATTAATGGGGGACACACCAGTCACGTGATGGAGGCATGTATGAGTGCTGAAGGCTTTCTTCTCCTAATGTGACTACACCAACTGTACCCTCCTCCCTAGCAATATAGAATGTTGCAGCAGGGAATCTGCTCCTGCCTCCCTTGCTTCATACAGCCACAATACCCCTTCCTCCCAGCCCAGGGTCTGTAACATCACCCCATGCTTGTCGCCGGCAAGCTTCCTGCTTCTGCCTCCTGTGACCCCACTTCCCCACTGCCTCCCTCACAGTGAGCCAAGTAACCTACTTTTGGACCATAGGATGCACTCCCATTTCCCTCCCAAATTTTGTGGGTGCATCTTACAGTATAAAAAATATGGTTATCATAAACAAGGAAGCTAGACAATGTTTCAAATTCAGGGATTCTGCTTCATGGATTTTCCTTAAAGGAGCAAAAAACTCAGGTGACCAACAGAATGTTTGTTTTGGGGAAGGTATTTGGGAGTTCCAAGCAAAATTTAGGGAATATCTCATATAAAAATTAGGGGAAATATCCCATAAAATGGCTTGCTGGACAGAAAGAGACAGATATATAAATACAATTAATATATTATATAATTGGTAATATAAATAATAACTGCACATATATAAACCATTGAATATAAATATTAATATATACTTGGATATTTTACTGTATGATAGTTTTAACAATGTTTGAGCATTTGGGTTTTGTTGCTAGAAAATTCTATATAAATTCTATGTATTTCCCTTACCTAAAGAGTAAGATGCAATAAGATTCTCTCACTGTGGTGGTGTGATCTCATTTCAGACTATCTGCATATATACAGTGATCTTATCTGTCATTCTTTCTATTGAAATTTGGTCCATAGGGGCAAACATCACAGAACACTTAAGTCCAACTTACTCCAGAACTTGTCACCTCTCATCAGTTTATGATTTAGTGTAACCTGAACAGGAACACCTGTGGTATTTTGATGAGGAACAAATACAATATGATCCAGAACTGGGAGGTCAGACCAAATGCTCTGATTAAAGTAGATTGAAAAAAGAAAATGTTTTTATGCAACTAAATATCATAATTAAGCACAGACAAAGCACTGAACTGCCTCAGTGTCACAGCGACTTGAAAACAAAAGTGACAAGAACAGTTTTTGTTACAATGAAGATAGGTCTAACTATATAAGTTGCAAAGAATTGATTGAACATGGGACTTTCTGTTGTAAATGCATGTAAATTGATAACCTGATGCCAAGATAGAAAGTAATCAGAAGGTTTCAAATATTACTCTAACTCCTTAACCCCTAAACTCATTCAGGCAATTATAAAAACATAATTGCCAGTACAACCAACTTGGAAAAACTCCCCCATCTATGAGAGAGTGAACATAATCTGCATGTTTATGCTTTCATCTGATTTACCCACAGCCCACAAAGACTCTAAAATAGCCCTGTTACTTATTTCATTGCAATCCTTTGTATATTTCACTTAGTCTTCTGACTAGATGATGAGCCTTTGGAGAGCAGAGGTTACACATTATTCCTCTTGTATTCTATAATGGTACATTTAAATTGAATAATACCTTAACAGGAAAGAGGAGAAGTGCCTCTACTCATAAGTTATCACTTTTCAGCACTTTACACAACTTCCTTCACAACGACTAATTGTTCTTTCAACAATGTATAATCAATACGGAAACAATGAATGAATTCCTAGCAGGGCTCTATCCTGCTGATGTTGGGAAAGGAAAATGGGAGAGTGGCAAAGCAGGAAGAAAATCTCAAAGGTGACTCATTCTATTAGCTGGCATTAAGAAAGGTCAGATGTGATTAAATGAACTTCTGGCCAAAATAGAGGTATAAGTAGAAATACTTTGCCTCTTCACACAACCAAAAGAGGGACAACAACAAATTAAAAAACACAAACAGGCAGAACTTCCAGAAAATCAAATTGTACGGAAGTCTGACAACCAAGGAGTTAAAGAGGAAACATGCATACAGACCAGTAGGAGAGGTAGAGAGGGGCAGCCGTGGTGGAGAGGACTCATGGCAAGGCAGTGGTTAGAAGACCAGGGAGGGCAAGGTCATGGCTAGCGGAGCTGGTGGGTGGTGACTGGTGGACCAGGCCATCCCACGTTGGTGTGCAAATAAACTGGGAGGAACAACAGGGTAGTGAGACCGACCTTGCAACCCAGGATTCCAGTGCAGGGAAATAAAGCCTCAAAACCTCTGACTGAAAAAACCTGTAGGGGTTGAGGAAGTGGGAGACACTCCCAGACTCACAGGAGAGTTCATGGGAGAGACTCACAGGGTCCTAAAACATACACAAAACCACCCACCTGGGAATTAGCACCAGAAGGGCCTGGTTGGCTTGTGGGCAGCAGGGGAAGTGATTGAAAGCTGAGGAGAGCTGAGCAAGCAGCATTGCTACCTCTTGGATGCTTCCCACACATACAGTGCCAAAACCAGTAACTTGAGTTGCCCTTCCCAGGTAAATACCTAAGGCTGCACCCCTTATGACATAACAGTTGCTCCAAGACAAAAATAAAATAATAAAATAAAGTAAAAGAAAGAAAGAAAGAGAGAGAAAAAGAGAGAAAGAAAGAAAATAAAGAATGATTTATGGCCCAAATAAAATAACAAATCTCCAGAAAAAAAAAATACTACTCAGTGATGAAGTGATAGCCAATCTATCAGGTGCACAGTTCAAAACACTTGTAATCATGATGCTCACAGAACTGGTTGAGTACAGTCACAAAATAGAGGAAGAACTGAAGGCTATGCAAAGTGAAATAAAGGAAAATGTACAGGTCACCAACAGTGATGGGAAAGAAACCGGGACTCAAATTAATGATTTGGAGCAGAAGGAAGAAATAAACATTCAACCAGAACAGAATGAATAAACAAGAACTCAAAAAATGAGGAGAAGCTCAGGAACCTCTGGGGCAACTTTAATCTTCCAACATCTGAATCCTAGGAGTGCCAGAAGGAGAAGAGCAAGAAAATGAAAACTTATTAGAAAACATAACGAAGGAGAAATTCCCTAGTCTAACATAGGAAATAGACTTCCAGGAAGTCCGGGAAGCTCAGAGGTCCAAAGAATGTGGACCCAAGGAAGCACACACCAAGGCACATCATATTTATATTACTCAAGATTAAAGTTAAGGAGAGAATTTTAAAAGCATCAAGAGGAAAGGAGACAGTTACCAACAAAGGAATTCCCATTAGGTTATCATCTGATTTCTCAAAAGAAGTCTTTCTGGAAAGAACAGGCTGGAAATAAATATTGAAAGTCATTAAAGGCAAGGACCCATATCCAGGATCACTCTGTCTGGCAAAGCTTTCATTTAGAATTGAAGGGCAAAGAAAGTGATTCTCAGATAAGGTCAAGTTAAAGGAGTTCATCATCACCAAGCCCTTATTTCATGAAATGTTAAGGGAACATATTTAAGAAAAAGAAGATGAAAAATACAAACAATAAAATGACAACAAACTCATAACTATGAACAACCAAACCTAAAACAAAAACAAAAACAAAGAAAGTAAGCAAACAACTAGAACAGGAACAGATTCACAGAAATACAGATCACATGGAGGGTTATCACAGGGGAGGATGAGGGGAAAATGGGGCAAAAGGTACAGGGGATAAGAAGCATATATAAATGGTAGGTACAAAATAGACAGGAAGAGGTTAAGAATAGTATTGTAAATGAAGAAACCAAAGAACTTATATGTACAACCCATGAACATGAACTAAGGTTGGGGAATGCTGGTGGGAGTGGGGGTGACCTAGTGTAGAAGGGATAAAGGGGAGGAAATAATGGGACATTTGTAATAGCTTAATCAATAAAATATATTAAAAATAAATTTAAGAAAGGAAAACTGAAAGCAAGGTCAGATGGTTGGACCTATATAGGGATCTAGCCCATAACAACCCTTGGATCCTCCAGGCAAATGAATAAATCTTCCCCCTTTTCATACCTGCTCCCACCACCACAATCATTTGACATTTTGTGATCTGGTCAATTCAGAGATAAAGTTTATTTTTTTGTGGAGTTGTTTTTAGTGGGGAGGGGAGGAAAGATTCAAAACTGAGAAAATAAAAGGACCAAGAAAATTATGGACCCCAGATTTTTATCATGAAATTCTTTGTGAGATCTCTAGGGTGTTTGATATTACAGTCCTTATTTCTAAAGAATGGGTACACATATAAAAGCAGTTCTACTGTTTAGGAAATGATCCTGATAGTCTTTGATATAGGAAGGTTCATTAGGAGAAAAAATAGGTATCTGCTCACCAGAAAATGACATTTAAAAGTTGTGGAAAACCAAATCCATTCCCAAAACTTCCTTAAAATTCTAAGAAGACAACACACATATTGTAGGTAAATATTGAATTAATGCTTATCAGATTAATAGAGATGAAATTATTTTGTTGTTGCTGTTGTTGTTAAGATTTTATTTATTTTTAGACAGAGGGAAAGGAAAGGAGAAAGAGAGGGAGAGAAACATCACTGTGTGGTTGCCTCTCATGCACCCCCTACTGGGGACCTGGCTTGCAACCAAGGCATGTGCCCCAACTGGGAATCAAGCTGATGACCCTTCAGTTAACAGGCCAGCACTCAGTCCACTGAGCCACACCAGCCAGGGTAGAAGTCTTAATAGTATGGTTGCACAAGTGTGTTGAATATCATATTGAACATAATGAGGTCTCTTGTATAATCAATGTGTATTGTACATTAGTGCTCTTGAATAGGATTTTGAGCATAAATTTACTAGGTTCAGTGATTTTGGAGGGTTTGGTTGTGTTTTCTGCTGTCCTGGTCTACTCTTGGTCATAACCCTGATTTATTTGATGAAAAGATCTTGCTGAGAAACAAAAGGCCCACTATCACTTCTTCCTTCATGGGCAAAAGAAGAGTTTGCTTAACTATAGGAAAATTCTGCAGTTTGTATTATGTACACCTTAGCTAGACACAAGTAGCAAGATTGAGAGATAATGACTTTTCCAGAAAGAGTGAGAGAGATGTTCAGAAGGCTAAGTGGCAGACCAGGTAGCAAAGGCTTCCATGGGATTCAGAGCTAAACTCAAAGAATACAGACCCCAAATACTATATTCTGTCATTTATCTATGGACAAATTTTCAGTTCAGAGCACTGTAAAGAATCTCACATCCACAAATTACCCTGGTCATAATCAATGACAAGTGGCCCTTCTGCCACTAAGTAAAATGCAGGATATATGAGTACTTAGAGCTGTAGGAGATCAAAGCAGAGAAACTATTATCTTCCCTCAAAAGATACAATGTTGATATTTAGCCAAACAAGGAAATTATGAAAGCCAATATATGAAAAATTTGTCAGAATAAATTTAATGAGATAAATGAAGATGTGCTAAAGCATGTAAGACCAATGCATATGTTAGGAAACCAGCTGAGCTATATTATCGGGAGGTTGCTTCATAAGTACATTTATGCTACTGTCTCAATTGTTTCCTCTAGTTGCACATAAATTTACCCCATGGTGTATGCTTTTCTGAGCAAAAACACAAACTTAAAAATAGCTGCAGAACTCTCAAATCAGTTACAATTCAGATTCTTTTGAAGAAATCAAACTAACATTATCCACACCCAGGGGCAGCTATGTTTATAAAACAAGAAATAAAGAACATCTTTCATGACTTCCAGGAAAAAAATAGCAGATTATGCATACTATAAAAATGTGGAGTTGAGTGATCTGGTATGGTTTCATTTCAATTTACCCTGTTTCCTCCCCTACAAAGAGCTGTTGCATCACAATATCCCCAACGTCTTAGAGCTGAAAAACAAGAAATGAGATTTACAAATGGCTTCTCAGGCTCCTCCTACTTCGGTGTTTGCATTCAGACATGGGGATGAGGTGTCCTAGGAAAGGAGGAGTATAAGCTGCAATGTGACTTTGAGGAAAAGGGAGGATTTTAATGTTAAAATTCACAGTCTTAAGAAATGTATTCAATATCTAAAAATCCTCCTCTCAATGAAGAAATTGAGACATTCTTGACAGAATGTAAAACACTATATTTAAAAGGTAATTAAGCACATAGACCAATGGAACAGAACGGAGAGCCCAGAAATAAATCCAAGTCTCTATGACCAGTTAATACTTGACAAAAGGGGAGGAAGCATAAAATGGAGCAAAAATACCCTCTTCAACAAATGGTTGGGGGATCTGGACAGCCAAATGCAAAAAAAAAAAAAAAAAAAAAAAAAAAAAAAAAAAAAAAAAAAAAAAAAAAAAAAAAAAAAAAAAAAAAAAAAAAAAAAAAAAAAAAAAAAAAAAAAAAAAAAAAAAAAAAAAAAAAAAAAAAAAGAAGAAAGAAAGAAAAAAAGAAAGAAACTCGATCACCAACTTACACCAAACACAAAAATAAATTCAAGGTGGATAAAAAACTTAAATATAATCCGTAATACCATAAAAGTCTTGGAGGAAAACATTGACAGGAAAATCTCAGACATTCCTCGCAGCAACATCTTCACAGATATGTCCCCCAAAGGAAGGGACATAAAGGAAAGAATAAACAAATGGAACCTCATTAAATTAAAAAGCTTCTGCATGGCTAAAGAAGACAGCATTAAAATGAAAAGAGAACCAAGTATATGGGAAAACATATTTTCCAATGATACTTCTGACAAGGGTTTGATATCCAAAATGAATAAAGAACTCACATGACTCCATTCCAGGAAGACAAACAACCCAATTGAAAGATGGGCAAAGGGCTTGAGCAGACACTTCTCCAAGAAAGAGATACAGAGGGGCCAGAGACACATGAAAAGATGCTCAGCATCACTAGCCATCAGACAAATGCAAATTAAATCCGCAATGAGATACCACCTCACACCAGTCAGAATGGCCAACATAAATGAATCAACAAACAAGTGTTGGAGAGGATGCAGAGAAAAGGGAACCCTAGTGCACTGTTGGTGCAGGGACGGGGGGGGGGAGGGTTTTGGGGAACTACTATGAAGGACACCTGGACAAAACCAAGGGGGAGGGTGGAAATAAGGGAGGGAGGTGGGTTTGGATGGGGTGGGGAGAAAATGCAGACAACTGTAATTGAATAACAATAAAATAATGTAAAAATAAAAAATAAAAAGATGATTAAAATAGTATAATGTAAAACCATAATTAGAAACATACCTGTGCAAGTAACATACTATTTTTATTCTATATGATTAATTGAAAAATATGAATTTCTGCCAAAGTTCATTAGAGTCTTCACTAGATAATACTACTTCATCAAGGAGATGGTTTTAGCTGCTATGAGGTTAAATTAAAAAAAAAATAGCAAATGCTGCAAAAGGGAAATGTTCTTACATCACTACTTGAATTTTCACATAACATAATTAAATCAGGGATATACTGTGGCTCCATTCAATACTAATGTGACCATGACATCCTCTCACTTGAAATCCATTTTAAAATTTTTTTAATGAAAGACAAATACCATATGATCTTACCTTTAACAATAACCTAAACAACAAAAGAAAGAAACAAGCAAAATATAACCAAAGACACTGAAATAGAGAACAGACTGACAGTGTCCAGAGGGAAGAGGGAAGGCAATTTTAGGGGAAAGGGGGGAGGGTTTACAGGAACAAGTATAAAGGACACATGGACAAAAACTAGGGGGGGTGGAAATGGGAGGGAGGTGGGGAGGGCTGGGTGGGTAGGCTGGGATGGAGTAAAAGATAGAAAATTGTACTTGAACAACAATTAAAATAAATTTTTTTAAAAAATATTAACTTTTTAATGATTTTATTTATTTATTTTTAGAGAGGGGAAGGGAGGGAGAAAGAGAGGGAGAAAAACATCAGCGTGTGGTTGCCTCTCACACACCCCTTACTGGGGACATGGCCCTCAACGGAGGCATGTGCCCTGACTAGGAATCGAACTGGAGACCCTTTAGTTCACAGGCCGGTGTTCAATCCACTGAGCCACACCAGCCAGAGCTGAAATCCAATTTTTTTTAATATTACTGCTATTCAGGAATAAAAGTAGGGGTGTATACTCCATAGTTAGATTATTAATAAGTTATTTGATTCCCCAGTAGTTTGACTAAATGCCCCCTTGTTGTCTTCTTTCCTTCCTCTCTTTGCCCTTCCTCTTCTACTCTTTTTCTTCATTCCATCTATAAACATTAAGCCAGCTCATTCTAAGTTCAAGACATTGTGCTTAGTACTGGATGAAAAGAAGTAGGTAGACAGCCTAGCAGTGGCTATAAGACAAGGGCTTTCTAAGTTCAAATAATAAGTTGTTGGTTCTGTTGTATTTGGAAAGTGTAGGTGGCTATGAATTAGCAAAAAAGGTATTCTTAGCAGTGGAAGAAATACATGCAAAAGCTGAAAAAATGAACAAATAGTTCATGACAGGGAGATCAGGAAGAACTAAAGAGGCCTAGTTAAGGAATGATGAGGAACTTAATACCACAATTCTTTCAACACCTGACATTTGGCCACCCAGGACAAGATGAGTTCTTACTCAGAAGGTCCTGGCCTTCATTCATAAACACCTATACAATGATTTTCCTAGAGCACATATTCTGTTTCTCAGAGCCTATTTACCACCTTCTTATGCTCTAATGTTCTTTCTCCTATAGGAAATCTACCCTAGCCACATGTCTTCTGTCACTGTCAGTAGGTGATCTCAGAGTTGTGCATAACTTCTTTATGAACCAAGGAATCCCAGAATGCTCTGCAAGTACCACATTCCCCTCATTCCAAAGGCAACTCCCTCCTTTGGAAAACACCACAATGGCTTAGAAAGAAGGATCTAGCTCTCACATAGAAGATGAAGCTAATGAACAGTTCAAATACAGTATCATGAACTGTGCACATGTTAAAAAATCAAGCTAGTAATTTCATCAAAAACGTTGGTGAGATTAACAATTTTCTACAGAAACTGATAGCTTGGTTAAAATATTTAGACAGTATTGTTAGCAAAAAAATTAGCTCTGTGTTGTAAATATGATATCTTTATATGGTTTCAGTTATAGTTGTTTAATTCTAGAAAATTTGGAAATAAGCATAAATTGTTATACTCAGCTCATAAAATGAAAATGAACTACTATAAATGCTTATCATAAAAAAGAGTCAAAAGTGTGTCTTTTTATTGACATAGGTTGACAGATATATATAGCTTAAGTTGTTTGCAGTCTCTCGGGAAGACAAGGCCATTAAGAATGACAATGCAAGGCAGGTTGTGATATGTGACCTAATAGTGGGTGGTAGTAATAGTAACAATAACTACCATTTGCTGAGTGCTTATTGCATTCCAAGTACTCTGCTCTGTGGTTTCTCTTCATTATCTCATTTTTAATCTTTGCAAAAACTCTGTGAGGGAATATTATTATTTCCGGTTTGCAAATGAGAAACTGAGGCTTAGAAGTGTTAATTGGCTTTCCCAAGTTTATACAACAAGTACTTTACATAATTCAGATTTAAATCAAAATCTCAGGCAAGCAGCAAACAAATAGAAGTTTGAGAGGGGAGTTTGGGAGAGCTGAAACTGGTAGAAATACCTAGTTAATAGAATTAAAACTTTGGGAATGAATAAATCTGATTAGTTAGTCAAAGGTCAACACACTAAAATGACTCTCCAGGCCAGACCATGGAAGGGAAAGACATCAAATGGCAGATGGGGAGATAGAGTTGATACAGAGAGATCTGATCAGATCACTGAGGAGTAGAAAGGTGCTGTAGGAGGAGGTTGCCCAAAGCAAAGGTAAGTAGCCTAGGACAGAATTGGCTGAAAAGCTGAATGCCTCCAGAGCACATGGAATTATGGGCAAGAAGATTGAGAATAAAATAAATATGTTTGGGCTTCCTGGCTTTCAGACTGGCTGGCTCTGGCTTTCTTCCTCAAGGATGCCTGGAAAGGATGCTTGGATGATTGTGCTGCAGCTGCCTGCATTTCCCAACAGATGTATTTTGGATGGGAAGGAACTCCAGGCACGGCTTAGAATAGGGCTGGTCTGGAAGAGGGTAGCAGGTTTATTCTTTGGGTGTCCAAGCGGGGACAGGCTCTGAAGCAGAAGCCTGCCATTCTTCCAAAATTGTGTAGCTTTTGTATCTTATGTTGTTCTAGTTTGTAAACTAACCCTACAGAAACAACGTAGTTAAAAATGGGGAATTATAAGAGAACTCAGGTGTTAAAGAGATTAGCCTTATTGATAGGCTTAAGTAATTAAAGCTATAACAAGTTATAAAGTTTAGCCTTAATTGATAGTGTTAAGTGATTAAAGCTGGGAATGACTAATGCACGTGGAAAGCTGTTATTCCAAAGTTGTGTAGGCTTTGAATAAAGAGTCCTTTCCTTTATCACCAAAGTCTTGTCTCTACAATTTTTCCTAGATGGTGGTGGGGGGCAGAAGGACCCCACCTGCTGTTCAGTAACAGGAGGAGAACCAATAGAATACTATGCCAGGAAAATAGTTTTTGAAACAAGTATGGGGGACAGTGGCAAATGCTCTTCCTCAAAAAATTGTGGATGAAAGGGGGCCACATATAAAATCTGACAAGTTTAGGGGAGGCCTTCATGACAGCCTTATAAACTTAGAGACCTAAAGTAACCAGCAAGGATAATCTAAAATTAAAACTTACTAACTAAAACCAGGTCATGGTGGGCAGTCATTGCCCTTGGCTAGAATCTTTTGTGACAAAAAGTCAATCTGTACCTTAATTGAGCCTGTCTATTGTCTTTTTGCATCTATGACAACATACCTTTGGAATGTCAGGTAACTTTCCTTTTTTCCAAACCCTTGAGGCACAACTACCACACCACAGAAGAGACCACAAATCCCATTATTGTTGTTATCATGTTAATTGTTGACTGTTAACTATCCCTTAAACACCTGTGTAAAATAAATATGTAACTATAATTTTATCTTTTTATCCAATCCCAAAGGTTCCCCACTTCCCCTCACTTTCTCCCACCTCCCTAATCTATCACCAATGGATTTCATGTAACCCATTTATGTCTCCTCTTCTGATTGTAATTTTTCCAGAGAATTTTCTCAATATGTTGAGGTTTTGCTTCTCAGCAATTGTCATCAGTTTTGTTCAAACGAACTCCTAAAAATTATTATAAGTTTGGATGTTTCTTACATTAACAAAAGCAAAATCAGAAAAGAATCACCACTTAGGAGGCTCTGAATGCACTCTGGAAGAGTAGGCATTCAGCATCATGGTAGAGAAAGTGCCTGGAAGTGTAAGGAGGTGAGGAGGAAGGGGTGAAAGGAGGAAATAGAAAGATCATGGCACAAATTGCCCACCAGCCTCTTAATTTCTATGCTATTAATAACTTAGCCTTCCTGAGCCTCAGATTCCTTACCTCTAGAATGTGCTTAATGTCAACTACCTTGTAAGAGCTGTAAAAATTTGAGGGAGAAAAGCATGCTGCATTGTGTGCTATAGCACAATGTATCTGAGGTCAGTCCAAGTAGTATTGCAGTGCAGGCTTGGTCACTTCCAGCCATGTGGCCTTGGGCCATTCCACAGGTGCTCTATCACTCACCACTGATGACCATCAATATAAAGTGACTAGCCCATGGAAGGTGCACAATATGTACAGATATGTGTTATTATTAATAAAATTGATAATCTGGCAATTAAACTAAAGACTACCCTTTTAAAAAGTCAGCAAGCCCTGGCTGGTATGGCTCAGTAGATTGAGTGCTGGCCTCTGAACTAGGGGGTTGCTGGTTTGATTCCTGGTCTGGAGCACAAGTCTGGGTTTTGGGGTGGGTCCCCAGTGAAGGTCACATTGGAGGCAATCACACATTGATGTTTCTGTCCCTCTCTTCCTGTCCCCTCTCTCTAAAAATAAATAAATAAAATCTTTTTAAAATAAAAAGGTCAATAAAATATGCAATGAAACAGACTATCTAGTCATGTGACATACATTTCACTAGGTTTGGTAATTCCCAAGCAGCAAAATGATTACATTATGTGTAATCTCAAACATGGGAAGCCAATACAGATGCAATTTTATTTAGGGTAGCAGGGCAATGAAGATGCATTTGGATCTGAGCTATGTACTAGGTTTTCCCACTTTAAAATTCTGTGATGCAGAGTCTTTACAGTTCTTCTGAAAATTAGAACAAGAATGGCAGAAAATTTTCCCAAGCCTAAATGATATTATACTTGGTTATAAAGAACCATGAAATTAATGAGCTGTCTATTAAAGATCTACTATTAAAAATGTATATGAGAAAACTAGTTTATGCACACTCCATTCCTTCAATCTGTAAACTATTCTGGGAGTTAATTCAGCACTTCAAAAAGTTTCATTAACATTTGCAAACCAACACCATCCCAGTCAGCTGTGAAAGAGACATTTGTTCCACCCTTTCTGCACTAACCACCTCCAAAAGACAGCAGACTTCCCCTTTTCTCCACATCCTCACCAGTACTCATAGTGGTTTATTAATGATAGTCATTCTGATGCCATCTGTGTATCGTCTTTGGAGAAGTGTCTACTCAGATCTTTTCAGGTCCTCTTTGGAAAAGTGTCTATTCAGGTCCTTTGCCCATTTTTAAATTGGACTGTTTGTCTTCCTGGTGTCGAGTCATCTGAGTCCTTTATATATGTTGGATGTTAAACCCTTGTTCAGTGTATCATTGGCAAATATGTTCTCCCATACAGTGAGTTCCCTTTTCATTTTGATCTTGGTTTCTTTTGCTCTGCAGAAGCTTTTTAGTTTGATGCAGTCACATTTGTTTATTTTTCCTTCATTTCCCTTGCACTAGGAGATATATTGGCAAAAGTATTGCTACATGGGGTATATGAAATTTTACTGCCTGTGCTTTCCTCTAGGACTTTTATGGTATTGCAACTTATATTTAAGTGCTTTATCCATTTTGAGTTTATCTGGTGTATGGTGTAAGTTGGTGGTCTAGTTTTATTTTTAGTGCACTGTTGGTGGGAATGTAGACTAGTGCAGCCACTATGGAAAACAGTATGGAACTTCCTAAAAAGTAAAAATAGAACTGCCTTTTCATCCAGCAATTCCATTGCTGGGAATATACCCTAAGATCCTGAAACACTAATTCAAAAGAACTTATGCACTCCTATGTTCATAGCAGTGCTATTTACAATAGGTGTGTTTTGGAAAGAGCCTAAGTGCCCATCAGTAGATGAATGGATTGAAAAACTGCGGTACACTTACACAATGAAATACTACACAGCAGAAAGAAAGAAGGAATCCCTGCCTTTTGCGATAGCATGGACAGAACTGGAGACTATTATGCTAAATGAAATAAGCCAGTCAGTGAAAAACAAGTATCATATGATATCACTTATAAGAGAAATCTACAGAGAACAATAAGCTAATGAGCAAAACATAACTAAAGACATGGGAACATGGAACAGACTGATAGCAACCAGATGATAAGGGAGCCATGGGAGAAATAATGGAAAGGGTCTAGACAAAAAACATGTATAAATGACCCATGGACATGGACAACAGTATGGGGATTGACTGTAGGAGTGGAGGATGGGCTGGGCAGAGGAGGGCAAAGGCGGGAAAAACCTGGGCCAACTGTAATAGAATAAATAAGAATTAAAAAAAAAAAAGACAGCAGACTTTTCCAGGAATATACACCTTTGTTTTAAAATAGGGCTCCTAGTGCTCCCATTTGCTAGCCAAGGTGCTCTTCAAGCTCCCCAGTCCTGGCAGACACCTCCCTCCCAGGAGCACAGAAATCAGCTTCTGCAAAGCATGTATAAGGGCTCGTTATTAGGCCACACTAACTGCTTATATTAGAAACTGAGGAAACACTAATGAAATTGCTTCTATGGGCTGACTTCATGGATGTCAGAAAGTAACATTAGAGAATGAGTTCAATATTTGCTCTTCAGAAGTATTTCAGTTTCCTGCCAGTGCTCAGTGGCAAAATGCACACATGGGCACCCTGCTAATGCACCCATACCCACCGTACACAATCTTTCAACATCACTGAACACTTGTTAATCTTGAAGGGGAAAGAAAATCCTCAGTATTTTCTCCCAACAACACTCTGAGCCCCTTGTAAATCATATTCATACTCATACACTTAAGCATTAATTTACATACTTAACTTCTGACAGACTGACAACCACAGCCCTTCTCCCCTCTCGGTGTAAAGTGAGAAGTCAATTGTTATTCAGTGTATCCATTACAGTGGTTATTCCACTAACTATATTTTATATAATGTGCTTTCTGTAGAAAGGCAGATAAGAATTTGATTTAACATCCAATTAAAGGCCATCATTGAAAAATTACTTTAAATGAGCTTTTTATTTTCTTTAATCAGTCTTCAATTCAAGTCTTCCTTGGACCTACTGAACCAAGCATCAGGACTCATAAATTTTGATTAAAAAATTTGAGCCCATTTCTAACTTAAGCAGATTTTTTCGTTGCAGTGTGTGATAGAAATTTAATAAATCTATGAATCCTAGCCAGCATCATTTATCATCTTCTTTTTTCCTGCAAGACTGGCCTATTATACCTAGGCAGTAAATTATGAAGGAACCAGCAAACCAAAACTTTTCAGCCCATTACTGAAGAAGAGATATAATCACTTGCATTGAACCATATAATTATAGTAAATATGAAGCTCTGAAATATTAGGTCCTGTTTTTAATATGTATTGCCCATGCCTTGAAAGCCTAAAATATTTCTAGTTGATCTAATATAGCTCAGTGTAGCATCATATTAAAGTATATGTTATTGATGAAAATAGTAGAAAAGAAAAGAAACTTACAAACAGCAAAATAGTCTGAGGCAGAAATACTTGGCAAGTGACCCTGGGCCATAAAAGGCAAATGAAAAGCCAAAAACCTTTAACATGGTGCTTAGCAGTTCATGCGTTGTGAGAAGGTTCGACTGTGTTACTTCCACTTACTATCTAATTTAAAACATTTTTTCCCCAAATATGCTCAAGGTTTACCTGTATCCTTCAGAGAGTTTTAGTGGGCCTAATGTATATTTTTATATATTCAAAATTAATTACTAAGCTCTGTATAGGTACTGGACACTATGTTGGGGCTTGAGATATAGCGGTGAGCAAGATAGGCATTTTAAAAAGAAAACATTAATAATGTATGGTAAGTGCTATATGAAGGTACCAGCAGTCAGGGATCAAGGGAGACTTCCCTTTAAAAGTACCATTTCACCTATGTCTTGAAGGAGTTCATGGGGAATAGTTTATGTTATTGTCAAAAATAAGTTTTATTGATACCTATGTCTCTGCTTGTGTGAGTCAGGAAGGATTCATGAAGTCATATGGTCATCATGAAAGATGTATTTGAATAAAGATCTGTATTATTCAAATGCTCCCCTTGTGTCTAGGATCCCCATCCCCAGAATGTCCACATTTCTGCCACCATGCCAATGACTACACAAGCTGAATTTTTTCTTTTCAAAGTCATAGACCCTTTCACATTTGTGTGCTTTGGTACAATCTGTTTCTACCTCCTGTGATGCTGTTCCCAACAAATTTCTACCAGTGAATTGGTCCTCAGTCTTCAATAAGAAAATCCACTCTAAGAAGAACCCTTCCCTGATGTCAGTCCTTTCTTGCTCCATTTGTCACAGTATCCTGAACATTTCTCTATTAGATGGCATGGTATTGGCACTGCTCATTTACTTGTCTGTCTCCTGAATACAACAGAAAGTAGCAGGAAATAGGGTGAATGAATGAGCAAATGAATAAAATAGCTTTAACCTCCCTGATATGTATCACTGTGGTAATTTCTTTTTTAGAAGCAAACATACTAACCTAAACCCTTTAGGCAGGTGTTTAATATTCTCCAACAGATAAACTGCATTGGTCCCTTTAGAGAAACCAACACTTGTATTGATGTAATAACAGTAAGAGGAGGGCCCTGCCTATTGTGACATTTTTTAAAATCTATTTTATTGATTATGCTATTATAGTTGTCCCATTTCTTCCCTTTATTCCTCTCTGCCCCATGTACTGCATCCTACCCGCATTCCCCTGCTTTAGTTCATGTCCATGGGTCATACATATAGTAAGTTCTTTGGCTTCTACATTTCTTATACTATTGTTAACCCCTGTCTATTTTCTACCTACCACTTATGCTAATTATTCTCTGTACCTTCCCCTCTCCCTGTCTCATTCATAACCCTCTGTGTGATTCCATTTTTGTGGTTCTATTCCTGTTATATTTTTTGGCTTAGTTTGTTTTGTTTTTGTGTTTTATGTTCAGTTGTTGGTTGTTGTGAGTTTGTTGTCATTTTACTGTTCATTTTTTATCTTCTTTTTCTTAGATAAGTCCCTTTAACATTTTATATAATAAGGGCTTGGTGATGACGAACTCCTTTAACTTGGACTTATCTGGGAAGCACTTTATCTGCCCTTCCATTCTAAATGAAAGCTTTGCTGGATAGAGTCATCTTGGATGTAGGTCCTTGCCTTTCATGACTTGGAATAACTTTTTCTAACCCCTTCTTGCCTGCAAGGTTTCTTTTGAAAATTCAGCTGATAGTCTAATGGGAACTCCTTTTTAGGTCACTGTCTCCTTTTCTCTTGCTGCTTTTATGATTCTCTCCTTATCTTTAATTTTGGCTAATGTAATTATGATGTGCCTTGGTGTGTTCCTCCTTGGGTCCAACTTCTTTGGGACTCTATGAGCTTCATGGACTTCCTGGAAGTGTATTTCCTGTGTGGGCTTAGGGAAGTTCTCTTTCATTATGTTTTTTAATAAGTTTTAATTTTCTTGCTCTTCCTCTTTTCCTTCTGGCACCCCTATGATTTGGATGTTGGAACATTTAAAGTCCTCCCCGAGGTTCCTAAGCCTCCCCTCATTTTTTGATTTCTTGTTTCTTCATTCTATTCTGGTTGAATGTTTCTTCCTTCCGCTCCAAACCATTATATGGTTATATTTGATTCCCAGTTTCTTTCCCGTCAGTGTTGGTGCCCTGTACATTTTCCTTTATTTCACTTTTCATAGCCTTCATTTTTTCCTCTAATTTGTGACTACATTGAACTCACTCTGTGAGCTTCCTGATTACCAGTGTTTTGAACTGTGTATCTGATAGGTTGTCTATCTCTTCATCACTGAGTTGTATGTTTTCTGGGCTTTGATCTGTTCTTTCATTTGGGCCATTTTTTTTTGTCTTGGTGCACCTGCTATGCAGTAATGGGTGGAGCCTTAAGTTTACACCCAGGGCAGGGCATCCCACGTTGCTGTATTGTGAGGCTGTATGTGTGGGAGGGATACGAGAGGGAACAGTGCTACTTGCTGTGCCAGCTTTCAGTCACTTCCTCTGCTATCCACAATCAAGTTTGGCCATTCTGGTGCTGATTAATGGGGGTGTGGTGGGTTTGTGTATATTCTAGAACTCTGTGGGTCTCTCCAACAAACTCTATTATGAGGCTGGGAGTTTCTCCCACTTCCTCAACCCTCACAGGGTTTTTCAGTCAGATTTTTGAGGATTTATTCCCTGCACTGGAACCTTGGTTTGTGTGCTCTGTCTCTCCCCCCGGGTGTTCCTCCCAGTTTATCAGCACTCCAATGTTGGACTGTCCTATCCACCAGCTGCTGCCTAGCCTGGTTCACCAGTTGCTGCCTTGCCACAAGTCATCTCTGCCCAACTGCCCATCTCCACCCCTCTGACCGGTCTGAATGAACTTTTCCTCTTAAACTCCTTGGTTGCCAGAATTCCACACAGTACAAATTTCTGTCAGTTCTTATTGCATTTTTTGTTTTTAAATTTGTTGCTGTCCTTCTTTTGGTTGTGCGAGGAGGCATAATGTATCTACCAACACCTCCATCTTGGTGGAAAGTCTGTTTCATTTTTAAACCAATGGAAATTTCAAGTTAAACACAATCCATACATTTCTGATCTGTTTTAAATTAACTCATCAAAAAATTGTTTTACAAGGATACAAGGAGCATTTAACTTCTGAAAGAAATCCTGAGGTGAAGGTACATGGGGCAAGGTTAATGGAAATTAGAAAACATCTTCCACCTCCGAATCCTTTTCTATCGAACTGCATTAAAGGGCTCATATTTGGTCAGCCACAGATTGTAGAAAATATGACAGACATATAACAATTTTAGAACTTATGGGCATGGAGAGATCAGCTAGTCCAACATTTAGAGATTCCAACATTTTAGAGATGAAGCAATAGAGAGAAAATGACTGCCTTAAGCTCACACATCAATTAGAAACACATATCACACAAACTTAGGAGGTTTTTTAAAATTGTTGTTCATCTAAAGTCGTTGGTATTTACCCCACAGCTCCCGCCAAACCCAGCCACCCCATTCCCTCCCCTGATTCTAACCCCTTTGATTATATCCACATGTCCTTTATACTTGTTTCTGAAAACGATTCCCCACTTTATCCCCATTATCCCCTCCCAGATATCCTCTGGTTACTGTCAGATTGTTCTTAATTTCAATGTCTCCGGTTATATTTTGCTTGCTTCTTTGTTTTTTTTTTTTGGTTAGGTTACACTAAAACCTGGCTTATTTCACTTAGCATAATGCTTTCCAGATCCATCCATGCTGTTGCCAAAGATAGGAGCTCCTTCTTTCTTTCTACTGCATAGTATTCCATCAAGTAAATGTACTATAGTTTTTTGATCCACTCATTTACTGGGAAGCACTTAAGTTGCTTCCAGCACTTGGCTAGCATAAATTGTGCTGCTATGAACATTGGGGTGAATAGGTTATTTTGGATTGGTGTTTCAGGGTTCTTAGGATATAATACCATCAGTGGAATTGCCAGGTCAAAAGGTACTTCCATTATTAGTTTTTTTTTTAGGTAATTTCACACTGTTTTCCACAGTGGCTGTAGCAGTCTGCATTCCCACCAACAGTGCACTAGGGTTGCCTTTTCTCCATATCCTCTCCAACATTTCTTGTTTGTTGATTTGTTTATGATGGCCATTCTCACTGGTGTGAAGTGGTATTTCATTGTGGTTTTAATTTGCATCTCTCTGATAGCTAGTGATGCTGAGCATCTTCCCATATCTCTCTGGGTCCTCTGTAAGTCCTCCTTGGGGATCAGTCAGTTCAAGTCTTCTGCCATTTTTTTTAATTGGGTTGTTTATCTTCCTGGAGTATAGTCATGTGAATTTTTTATTCATTTTGGATATCAAACCCTTGTCCAAGAAATCATTGACAAATATGTTTTCCCATATAGTTGGTTCTCTTTTCATTTTAATGTGGTTTTCTTTAGCCATGCAGAAGTTTTTTTTTTTTTTTTTAATTTGATGAGGCCCCATTTGTTTGTTCTTTCCTTTATGTCTCTTACTCTAGGGGACATATTGGTAAAAATATTGCTGCAAGGAATATCTGAGATTTTCCTGCCTGTTTTCCTCTAGGACATTTCTTCTGTCACAGCTTATATTTAAGTCTTTTATCCACCTTGAATTTATATTTGTGTATGTTGTAAGCTGGTGATCAAGTTTTATTTTTATTTTTACTTTTTTGCATATAGCTGTCCAGCTCTCCCAACACCATTTGTTGAAGAAGCTATTTTTACTCCATTTTATGTCTCTGCCTTCTTTGTGTAATATTAATTGACCATAGAGACTTGAGTTCATTTCTGGACTCTCTATTCTATTCGATTTTTCTATGTGTCTGCTCTTATGCCAGTACTAGGCTATTTAGAATACAGTAGTCTTGGCCATGGCTGGTGTAGCTCAGTGGATTGAGTGTGGGCTGTGAACCAAAGCATTGCAGGTTTGATTCCCAGTCAGGGCACATGCCTGGGTTGCAGGCCACAGCCCCCAGGAACCACACATTGATGTCTCTCTGTGTGTGTGTGTCTCTCTCTCTCTCTTCCTCCCTTCCCTCCCTAAAAATAAATAAATAAAATCTTTAAAATATAAGAGGACAGATCACCTATATTCTGTTTTTTTAAAAGATTTTATTTATTTATTTTTAGAGAGTGAAGGGAGGGAGAAAGAGAGAGAGAGAAACATCAATGGGCAGTTGCTGGGGGCCTGCAACCCAGGCATGTGCCCTGACTGGGAATCAAACCTGCGATGCTTTGGTTCACAGCCCGCACTCAATCCACTGAGCTATGCCAGCCAGGGCAAATCACCTGTATTCTTAAAAAAAAGAGAATACAGTAGGCTTGTAATATAGTTTGTATCAGATAATGTGCTCCCTCCTACTTTGCTCTTCTTTCTCAAAATTGCTGCAGCTTTTGGGGTCATTTATGGTTCCATATAAATTTCTG
>PVIA01005538.1:60400-113736 GCA_004024845.1 Tonatia bakeri
TTTTTTTTTTTTTTTTTTTTTTTTTTTTTTTTTTTTTTTTTTTTTTTTTTTTTTTTTTTTTTTTTTTTTTTTTTTTTTTTTTTTTTTTTTTTTTTTTTTTTTTTTTTTTTTTTTTTTTTTTTTTTTACCTCTTTGGTTAGGTTTATTCCTAGGTACTTTATTTTTCTTGTTGCTGTATCAAATGGGATATTTTTCCTGATTTGTGTTTCTGGTATTTCATTGTTGGTGTACATGCTTTTGATTTCTGAGTATTGACTTTGTATCTTGCTGTTTTGCCAGAATCACTTATTAGATCGAGTAGTGTTTTGATGGCATCTATAGGATTTTCTATGTATACTATCATGTCATCTACAAACAATGACAGTTTTGCTCTCTCCAACTTGGATGCCTTTTATTCATTTTTCTTGTCTGAATGCTGTGGTGAGGACTTCCAGTATGATGTTGAATAGGAGTGGTGAAAGCAGACATCTTTCTCTTGTTCCTGATCTTAGTGGGAAAGCTTTAAGTTTTTGCCCATTGAGTATGATTTTGGCTGTCAGGTTCTTATATGTAGCCTTTATTATGTTGAGGAATGCTCCCTTTATTCCCACTTTCCTGAGTGTTTTGTCATAAGTGGGTTCTGTACCTTATCAAATGTTTGTCTGCATCTATTGATATGATCATGTGATTTTTGTCTTTGCTTTTGTTTGTGTGATTTATTACACTTATTGATTGCAAGTATTGTACCATCCTTGCATCCCTGGGGTGAATCCCACTTGATCATGATGTATGGTCTTTTGATGTATTGCTGGTTGTGGTTTGCCAATATTTTGTTGAGGATGTTATCTTCTATGTTCATCTGTGATATTGGCCTGAAGTTTTTTCTCTTCGTTATGTTTTATCTGGTTTTGGGATTAAGATATGACACTGGCACCGTAAAAAGAGTTTGGGAATCTTCCATTTTCTTGGATTTTTTGGGGGGGTGGGATAATATGTGAAGGATATGGGTTTGCTCTTCCTTAAATACTTTCTAAAATTCTCGTGTGAAACCTATCCAGGGCTTTTATGCATCGGGAGTTTTTTGATTACTGCTTTGATTTCATCAGCTGTTACTAGTCTGTTCAGGCTTTCTGCTTCTTCTTTATTCAATTTTGGGAGATTATATTTTTCTATAATTTTTTATCCATTTCATCTAGGTTTTCAAATTTCATGGCATATAGTTGTTCATAGTAATTTCTTACAGTCCTTTGTATTTCTGGGGTATCAGTTGTAATTTCTCTTTTTTATATCTGACTATGTTTTGGGGGGTCTTCCCTCTTTTTTTCTTGATGAGCTTACTTAAAGGCTTGTGGATATTGTTTACCTTTCAAGGAACCAGCTCCGGGATTTATTGATCCTTAGAATTTTTCTCTTATTCTCTATGTCATATAACTCTTCTCTGATCTTGGTTATTTCCTTCCTTCTACTCACTCTGGGCTTTCCTTATTGTTGTTCTTCCAACTTTTGTTGATGTGTGGTTAGGTTCCTTATTTGAAATGTTTCTATCTTTTTTAGGTAGTCCTGCATTGCTATAACTTCCCTCTCAGGAATGCCTTCACTGTGTCCCATAAGTTTTTAATTGTTCTGACTTAATTTTCATTTGTTTCCAGAAACTTTTTGATTTCTTCCTTGTTCTCATTCTTAACCCATTCATTGTTTATCAACATGCTATTCAATCTCCGTGAATTTGAGTGTTTTTGAGGTTTTCCTTGAGGTTGGATTATGGTTTCAGGCCCTTGTGATCTGAGAAGATGCTTGTGATTTCAATTTTCTTGAATTTGTTGACACTTGTTTTGTGTCTTATCATGATGTCTATCTTTGAAAATGGTCTATGTGCATTTGAAAAGAATGTGTCTTTTGCTTCTTTGGATGAAAGTTTATATATATATATATATATCATATAATTATGATATATATAATTATATCTATATCAGTTATGTCCAGGTAGTCTAGAGCATTGTTCTATGCTGCAATATCCTTTTTGATATTTTGTTTAGAAGATCTATCTATTTTTGACAATGGTATGTTAAAAACCCTAGTGTAACTCTGTTGGTGTGTGTATCTTTCTTGGAATCCTCCAAGATCTTCCTTATATATTTGGGTGTTCCTATATTGGGTGTATATATGTTTATAAAATTTATGACTTCTTGATGGATTCTTCCTTTGAGTGTTACGAAGTGTCCTCCTGTGTCTCTTTTTATGGCTTTTTTTTTTTTGAAGTGTGTTTTGTCAGATATAGGTCTTGCTACCCCAGCTTCCTTTTCCTTTCCATTCACTTGGAATATTCCAGCTCTTCTCTTTGAGTCTGTGTAGATATTCTTTTCTGAGGTGGGTCTCTTGTATGTAGCATATTTGCCAGTCATGTTTTCTTATCCATTCAGCTACCTTATGTCTTTTGATTGGAGGATTTAAACCATTTACATTTAGGGTTATTATTGATAGGTACTTATTCATTGTCATTTTCCTCCCTTTGTACCTTTGTTCCTTTGTCTCTCACCGTTTTTCTTCCTCTTCTTGAAGCAGTCCCTTAAGTATATCTTGCTATACTTGTTTGATAGAGGTGCATTCTTTTAGTCTTCTTTTGTCCAGGAAGCTCCTTACTTCACCTTCCATTTTAATTGAGAGCTTTGCTGGATAGAGTAGTCTCAGTTGCAGACTTCTGCTTTTCATTAATTGGAATACTTCTTGTCATTCCCTTCTGGTTTGTAATGTTTCTGTTGAGAAATTAGTTGCTAGCCTTATTGGGGCTCCCTTATATGCTACTTCCTCTTTACCCCTTCCTGCCTTTAAGATTCTCTCTTTGTCTTTAAATTTTGCGATTTTAATTATGATGTGTCTTTCATTGGACCTCTTTGGGTTCCTCTCGATTGGGACCATCTGGACTTCCTGGACTTCTGTGTCTTTTTCTCTCAACAAATTGGGGAAGTTTTCCAGCATTAATTTTTCACACAGGTTTTCTATTCCTTGCTCTTCTTCTCTTTTTGGCATCCCTATTATACAGATATTATTCCGCTCCATTTTGTCCTGCATTTCCTTTAACTCCTCTTCATTCTTTTTGAGTCTTTTTTTCCCTTTCGTTGTTCTTTTTGGGAGTTTTTTCCTACTTTGTCCTCCACCTCACTTATTCGATCCTCAGCTTCATCTAGCATGCTTTTGATTCCTTCTATTGTGTTCTTTAATTAAGAAATTGTATTCTTTATTTCCTCTTGGCCCTTTTCGATTGTTTCTATGTCATTTTATCCTGATATAGTTTGCAGTAAATTCCTTATAGTTTCCCTGTATTTGTTTGTAATTTACACTGAGCTCATTTAGCTTCCTTATAACTATTGTTTTGAACTCAATATTTGATAGTTGACTTGCCTCTATTTCATTTAGAATTCTTTCTGAGGATTCCTACTTTTCTTTTGATTGGTTGTTTCTTTGTCTTCCAATTATTTGTAGGACTCTTGTTTGTTTCTGCTTTTTAAATTGGTTTGTTCTGACTTTGTGGTGTGAGGTTCTGTGGCAGGACGCTTGTGAAATTCAGTGGTATATTCTCCTTTATCACCTGAACTTAATTCTCTTGGGATGTCCTTTATATCTTTTATGCTGATTCTCTAGATGTAATTGAGTTTTGATTGTTGTTGGGTCTTTCATTGGTGGGTCCTTCCCTTCAGTTGGTTGACTAAGGGTCATTCTCCCCACCATGTCTTGTGTGCTGGTTTGCTTGCTAGTGCTGCCAGAACAATACCACAAGGCCTAGGAAACAAACTCACACCTACAAATATACCCCCCCTCACAATCCCACTATCAACAACAAATTAACCAGTATCAATAAGGGTATAAAGAGATTAAGACTATTTTAAGAAAGGAGAACAGATATGAAATGACCTACTGAAAGAAAAAAATATTTTTTAAAGATTTTATTTATTTATTTTTAGAGAGGAAAGGGAGAGGGAGAGAGAGAGAAACATCAATGTGCAGTTTCTGGGGGCCATGGCCTGCAACCTAGGCATGTGCCCTGACTGGGAATCGAACCTGCGATGCCTGGTTCGCAGCCCACGCTCAATCCACTGAGGTATGCCAGCCAGGGCAGAAAAAAATATTTTTGAGAGAGTATAGGGAGAAGCACTAATAAGAGTTGGGTGCTGGAGTGATGGAAAGAGAGAAGGTTAGACTTACCTCATGAAAATAAAAAGGGAATGAAGAAAGTTGAATGGGGTGTGAGAAGGGAAGCATATATGGTTAGGCTTAAATATAAATTAAAATAACATGAAATGAAAGTGAGAGACAGAAAAAGGAAGGAAAAATAGTAAGTAATTAATAAAAATGTAGGAGCCAAATTGGAGGGAAAGATCCACCACAGTATTATTGAGGTAGTAGATAGTCAGGAAGGAGGAAACTCTGGAGGTGTCCCAGGAATAAGATAAATGACATCCATATAGGATAGAGATCCTGTTTTAAGATAGGTTGATCTCACTTTCTGACAAAGTGCTGAATCATGGTGACTCATGAATGCACCTCGTGAAACATTCATTATATGAAATGTTAAAGGGACTTATCTGAGAAAAAGAAGGTGATGAAAACCTTGAACAGTAAAATCACAACAAACTCACAACTCCAACTGAACCTAGAAACAAAACCAAAGACAAACTAAGCAAACAATTAGAAGAGTAACAGAATCACAGAAGTGGAGATCACATGGAGGGTTATCAGTGGGAAGGGGGTAGGGGGAGAATGGGTAAAAAGGTACAGCAAATAAGAAGCATAAATGGTAAGTACAAAATAGCCAGCAGGGGTTTAAGAATAGTATAGGAACTGGGAAAGCCAAAGAACTTATTTGTATGACCCATGGACATAAACTAAGGGGTGGGAAATGGTGGGAGTGGGTTGCAAGGCAGAAGGGAATACAGAGGGGGAAATGGGACAACTGTAATAGCATAATCAATAAAATATATTTAAAAAAAAGAAAAAAATACAATGGGGCAGCTGATGGCAATTGGGATAATTGTGTGAGGTCCCAAGGTAGCTATTTCGAAGGGGACTGAGGCATCATTATCCTATGTACAATGTTTCTTGTATCTTGTAGTTTCTTCAATAAATGTCTCTATTTTTCATATTAAAAATAGAAAAAATAAGATGATCTATGACCCCTACTTCATTATAATAACATTATAATAAATTAACATTGTGTGACTCCCTTCCCTGGTGGCCAATTAAGGAAAATCATGGAAGACCACATGCACAGTAGCTTTAAAGTAATACAACTACATGTACATGCACAATAAAACCCACCAAAGCTAGCCAGGAAATATCCACCCTATAAGAACAAAATTCTTCCAGTCCTCGAGGTCAATCTCTGTTCAGATTTGGCCTACTCCCATGTTCTGTGGAGTGTACTATCACTTAATAATTCTACTCTCGCTCTTTATGCTATAAACCCTCTCTGTTCAGTTCAATTCTTTGTTCACAGTCACCAAAAACCTGTTTACCTGTGCCCACCTGTGACACTATCAACAAAAAAGGAGCTAAAATTTATATGGGTGGTATAGGAATAAGAGAGAAAAAAGAAACAAAGCTAAGTCTGAGAGATGTTTAGAAGTATGGTAAGTGATTTTGAAGTAATAGAGTGAGAGGGAATACAGAGAGTGAGGGACAATAATCAGGCTAAGAGAGGTAAAAATTAAAATTTGGCATGTAAGAAAAAAGAAAAATGAGAATAAAGAAAAATAAAAGAGCAGGATGAAATAGAAATAGAAGAAAGACAAAGAAAAGGAAAAAAACAGGTTAGATGGCAAAATTAAAATTTGAGACAAAAAAAAAAGAGTAGAAGAGGGGGCCAGTAAAATTTGATATTTGAAATACAAAATTAGTGAAACTCTAAAGATAAAATTGAAAAAAACAATGCAACAACAAGTATCCTACCCATAACCAACTAGCAAAGATTGTTTTTTTAAAGCTTTTATTTATTTATTTATTTTTAGAGAGGGAAGGGAGGGAGAGAAAGAGAGAGAGAAACATCAATGTGTGGTTGCTGGGGTCCCTGGCCTGCAACCCAGGCATGTGCCCTGACTGGGAATCGAACCTGTGATGCTTTGGTTCGCAGCCCACGCTCAATCCACTGAGCTACGCCAGCCAGGGCGCAAAGATTGTTAAAGGGGGAGAGAGAACAAGGGTACTTTAAGAGCAGGGGGAAAGGATGTGAAATGACCCTTGACAAAAAAAAAAAAAAGTTGGTTTTGTGTGTTTGGACGGGAGAGAAATAATAAGAGCGCGGAATGGAGACAAGTTGTACCAAGAGAGAAAACAAAATTTGAAATAAAAATTATGTTAGGAAAGATGTAAAACGGGCTAAGAGGAGGGAGGGGCAAAATATGTTAATTGAAATACACTATAGTATAAAATCTACTGACTTAATAGGCATAAACTTGCTGGATAAGGAATCAATGTTAAAAAGCTATGCAAGAAAGAAAATATCACAAATCATGAAGAAGACCACAGTGGTTTTTGTCTCTGTAGCTTCTTATATTTACCACTGTTTTTATTTTTCTTTCTGGACCAGCCTCTGGTAATGTCAGATGTTGACACCATCTGACCTTAGGCAGCTTGTTCAACACTTTCAGTGATCTGCTGTCCCTGTCTGTCTCTTTCAATTATTAATCTTGTCACTCTTCACTCAGCAATCAGGTTAGGCACTGTAGGGTGGGGCTGAATCCCTCCTGGGGTGGAGGCTATTGTTTCCCCTCAGGTTGCTGCTGCTCAGAGAGGAGGGTAATGGTCTGCCTGAGCAGGACAGTTGCTGTGTATGGGGGTTGGCTCAGCACCGGGATCCCTGCAGTCGCTCTCTCAGTTCTCCCCTAAAGGTCTCAGTGCCCAGTCTCTCCCCAAATCTTTCTAGTCTACTTTGACCCACCTTTGCCAGGATCTACTGTCCCTAGTTTTCTCCTTTCATTGTTAATTTGGTCACTCTGCACTCAGCAGTCAGGCTTAAACACCACAGAGACAAGGCAGAGATCTTCTTGGGATTGGGGTTATTTTTTCCTCTCAGGCTACTGCCCCTCGCAGGGGAGTGGTCTACTTGAGTATGTTGGCTGCTGCCATATGGAAGATGACTTAGCCCCAGGATCCCAGTGTCTATTCTCTCAGTTCTCTCCCCAAGGCTTCCATCCCAGGTCTCACCTCAGATGTGTCCAAACCATTTTGTGCCCACCTTTGCTAGAGCACAGGGTAAGTGGCTGCAATGAAATTTTTTTGTGTTGGCCCTTTAAACAGCTCTTGCATCTCCGGCTATCTGTCTCTGCAACCCTGCTGCTTTTTGCTGCTGGTTGTTTTCTGTGTATTTTTTAGGATTTGATGCTCTTGGCTGGGAGTCCTAACTTACGGTTTAGACCTCATTCTTCGCAGGGGAATCTAACTGGCCACCTAATTATCCCTCTGGTACTGCTGTCTACGGACACCCAGCCAGCTCTCTTGAATCTCTACCACATTCCTTACCAGACAGGTTGTGCCAAAGCTGGTTTTTCTGTCTGTCTGAAGTCATATGGCTTCTCTCTAGCTATTGCTCAGTTGTTTGTTCTAGGTGATTTCTCCACAATTCTGTTGTAGTTTCAGATTGGCCCTGGGAGGAGGTCATTGTGACTTTCATTCATTCCTCCACCATCTTTCCTCTGCATACTCCTTTTAATCTATAAAGTTTCTCTACTTTTTCCTCTGTCCTCTGGTGTGCAATAACTTGCATGTCCTGAATTTCTAAATACATTTTTACTGGTAAAATAATTGGCTATTTTATTTTAAGCAATTTAAGAACTTTGCATGTATCTACTTTTACATACATGCAAAGTTCTTAACATTGTACAATAATAAATGTTATCAATACAAATAAGAAACTTAGTTATGAGTCAGGTTTGAGACCCAGCCCTGTCATTTACTGGCAGTGCACCCCATAGCAGATTGCTACTTCACCTCACTGAGTCCCTAGATAAATACCCTCATAGAAGCTTCTCTCAAACAGGGTTATTTCAAACACTGAAGAAAAGAAGGTAGAAGGTAATGATTTGAAAAATGTAAGGTTATCCTCTTGTGTCCTTTGCACCATTACTTACCTGTTTCTTTGGACACATAAATGTAAGCAATTAGAGATAGGATTTCTTAGGCTGTTTCTATATGTAAACCCCAGCATAAAACAACAATAATATAAGCACACATTTGTTTCCATATATTTCTTATATACATATTTATTTATGCTTCTATCATCTATTAAAAGCCATTCAAATGAGGAAGAATAACAAAGTAGAAGGGATCACTATACTTGACATCAAACTATATTGAAAGGCCACTGTAATCAAAACAGCCTGGTACTGGCCTAAGAACAGACACAGAGATCAATGGAACATAACAGAGAGCCCAGAAATAAACTCAAGTCTCTATGGTCAATTAATACCTGACAAGGGAGTAGAAGCATAAAATGGAATAAAAATAGCCTCTTCAACAAATGTGTTGCGGCAGCTGGACAGCTACATGCAAAAAATAAAAGAAAAAAGAAAAGAAACTCAACCACCAATTTACACCATACACAAAAATAAACTCAAGATGGATACAAGATTTAAATATGTCATGGTACCATAACAGTCCTAGAGGAGAACATAGGCAGGAAAATCTCAGATATTCCACTCAGCAATATTTTTACTGATATGTCCCCTAGAGCAAGGGATATAAAGGAAAGAATAAGTAAATGGGACTATATTAAAATAAAAAGCTTCTCCATAGCTAAAGAAAAATATCAGCAAAATGAAAAGGGAACCAACCATTTGGGTAAACATATTTATCAATGATACCTTGGACAAGGGTTAGATCTCCAAAATATATAAAGAATTCGCATGGCTGCACTCCAGGAAGACAAATAACCAAATAAAAACCTAGGCAAAGGAACTAAACAGATGCTTCTTCAGGAAGGACATATAGAGGTTCCAGAGAGATATGAAAAGATGCTCAGCATCACTAGCCATCAGAGAGATGCAAATTAAAAACCATAATGTGATACCACTTCACAGCAGTCAGAATGGCCATCGTAAACAAAACAACAAACATCAAGTGCTGGCAAGTTTGTGAAGAAAAGGGAACCCTTGTGTACTGTTGGTGGGAATGCAGACTGATGCAGCCCCTGTGGAAAACAGTATGGAATTTTCTCAGAAAACTAAAATGGAACTGCCTGTTGACCTGGCAATTCCACTGCTGGGATTATATCCTAAGAATCCTGAAACACCAATTCAAAAGAACCTATGCACCCCAATGTTCATAGCACAATTTATGATAGCCAAGTGTTGGAAGCAACCTAAATGCCCATCAATGAATGAGTGGATCAAAAATCTACGGTACATTTACACAATGGAATTCTGCACAGCAGAGAGAAAGAAGGAGCTCCTACCCTTCATGGCAGCATGAATGGATCTGGAGAGCTCTATGGTAAGTGAAATAAGCCAGGAAGTGAAAGAAAAATACCATATGATCTCACTTGTAAGTGGAACCTAATCAACAAAACAAACAAGGAAGCAAAATATAAGAAGAGACGTTGAAATAAAGAACAAACTGGCAGTAAGCAGAAGGGAGGGAGGAGGGAGTAACAGGGGAAAGAAAGGGAAGGGCCATCAAGAAACAAATATGAAGGACTCATGTACAAAGCCAAAGAGGATTAGGATGGAGGGTGGGAGGTTGGAAGCTGTTCAAAGAAATCCATTTTATAAGTTGGCAGTTTTCTCCATTCTTTGTCCAAATGTCAGGTTCATAATCATTTAGGTATCTATTTGTGATAGAATTCATTAAGGGGTTCATTTTTAATCAGATAATTAGTATTCCGTATTCTAATCCCCAGAGTTTCTTTTTTTGTTTGTTTTTATTTTTAGACTACATTATAATGCTCACCTTTTCTATTTGGGTATGCTCTCAGTCAATGTTCTTTGTTGTTTAGTAAGCAGGCATGGTTACAAGAATAAAGACTTCAGGGCCCTCCCGGAAAATGGAAAGAACAGAAAGAATATAATAGGAAATTTATCACGTGCACCCTCTCACCATGATACACACACACACACACACACACACACACACACACTTACACTATACCCACACCTCACCCGGAGTTCAATGATTAATTTCTGAATGTTAGTTTGTACTATTTAGTAAGACATGAAGTACAAAATATCCATTCACAGTAAAAGTATTTGTGTGTGTGTGTGTCTGTATGTCTCCAAAGGTGTTCCTTTGCTATATTTAAACACTTGCCACAGCTACTATTTTCAGTAGTGATGTAAAAAATATAAACCTTGAGCCCTAGTGGGTGTGGCTCATTAGATTGAGTGCCGGCCTGTAAACCAAAGGGTCTCTGGTTTAATTCCCAGTCAGGGCACAAGCCTGGGTTGTGGGTCTGGTCCCCAGTAGGGGTGCTTGAGAGGCAACCACACATTGATGTTTTTTCTCTCTTTCCCCTCTCTAAAAATCAATAAAAAATGTTTATATATATATATATATATATATATATATATATATATATATATATACACCTTGATCAAAATCTTTACTTTCATCTATCATTACTATTGAAGGACACCAAATGCTTTCTTTCTATTATTTAAAATGGAGTAACACTCACTTGACAAAAAATAGTTACTCATTGAAAAACAGCTCATTTGTGTAACAGTTGATTGCATTAGACGATTATAATATAATGTCATTTGTTTTTAATCTCTTGTTTAGCCCATAAAGCAAAAATATTACAAAAGCTTTGTGAGAAAAATCAACTGCAAATTGAAAAGAAAACGAAAGTTTTAAGATCATATTAGAGAGTGAATATGAGGGCAGGGGGTGGAAGCTAGAAATAGAGTTGTAAACAGATGAACAGTACAAGATGTACGTTTGCCAAGAAACACAAAATAGTAGCAAGTCATGAAAAGACATTGAAAGCAAAATTAGAAGAAAAAATAATTTGAATAAACAGAAAATATAGGCTAGAACAGAATACAAATAGTGAATAACCCAAGAGAAGAAATCTGGAGAGCACTTACAGACCTCTTGAATGACTGTGGGAAAATGAGATGGAATAATATGAGTTCATGAAGGAAATGCAAAGTCTAGGAACATAGAATATGACCCACTGGTATTTAGGAACCAGTCATCCTAGCCCTTTGGTAAAATAATACCCAATACACATTTTTACAGAGAATATATTTCTTAATTTCCATACCTGCAAAGTAGATGCAAATTCACCAACCACATGATGTTAGAATTTTAGGAACTTTAAAGATAATTAAGGTTCCATTTTTATTTTATAGACAGAAAATCAAAAGTCCAATGAATTTTGACTTTTGTGCAGTAATTACTCCACCATAACATACTATGTGCCTCACCAAACTGAAAATGAAATGCTTACATTAATATTAGAGGTTTTCAATATAATTTTTTAACTTGAAATTGATCATTTCTAATACCTCTTAAAATCATACAAAATATAATTATTGAACTAAGAGTCTTACTTACTCCTTCCCCATTTTAATAAACTTAATTCCAAATTTTGAGAGGACATAGTGAATCAAATATACTTTTCCCAGATACAAATAACAGATTTGTTGCTAAAATTTGTCTAATAAATATTGCCAAGTATCAATCTGTATTTTAATGTATAAACTATTTGTAACAAAAGTGTTGAAGCTAATAGATTAAAATGTATGGAACTTATAATCTTGATTTTAGCTCATATGCACTTTGAGAAATTTAACTGTGCTGCTCACTTCTTACAATAAAACGTCTCCATGAATTGCATATATTTCTTCAAATAAGCAAGGAAAAGTTTCAGAGACTGGATAACTAATTTTTTGAATTTTTTTTTTATTTTTGAAGAGAGGGGAAGGGATAGAAAAAGAGACAAAGAGAAACATCTATCAGCTGCCTTGCATAAGCCCCCCCCCACTGGGGGCCTGGCCCACAACCCAGGGATGTGCCCAGACTGAGAATAGAACTGGTAACCTTTCAGTCTGCAGGATGATGCTCAACCTACTGAGCCTGGCTGAAACTGGCTACAGCAGTCAGGGCTGGATAAACAATTTTTAACATTTTAATATATACCAATCCTTTGATCTGTTTCAAAATTGTAAACTATATGGTAGAGCTACTCTTGTTCAGCCTTGTTCCATCACCAACATATTCTTAGTGTGCTTTAACAAAATGCAAAAGAAAATAAAACAACAACAACAAAAAAGACTATTTTTAAAATTCCAAAGAGCTAAATGTAGAATTGAAAAGACAGAATAACTAAAGAAAGGGTGGGTATATACATAACTATACACAGACTTTCTAATAGAATTGAACATCAGAGAATCTGAGATAATATTTTTGGATACATTCACAAAAGAATAATTACTGTTCTAGGTATTTCACTTTTTTTCCTTTTTTTTATTTTAATGATTGTTCAAGTACAGTTTTCTCCCCTTTACTCCCAACCAAGCCCTCCCATCCCCCTCCCATCTTCCCTCCCATTACCACCCTCCCCCTAGTTTTTATCCATGTGTCTTTTAACTTTGTTCCTGCAAACCCTTCCCCTTTTCCCCTGAAATTCCCTCTTCTCTCTCCTCTGGTCACTTTCTGCCTGTCCCCTAATGCAGTGTCTTTGACTATATTTTGCTTGTTTCTTTGTTTTGTTGTTTAGATTCCTGTTAAAGGTGAAATCATGTTTTAGGATTCTTAGGATATGGTCCCAGCAACTGCTGGGACTATATCCTAAGAATCCTAAAACACGAATCCAAAAGAACCTTTGCACCCCCATGTTCATAGCAGCACAATTTACAATAGCTAAGTGCTGGAAGCAACCTAGATGCCCATCAGTAAATGAATGGATCAAAAAACTATGGTACATTTACACAATGGAATTCTATGCAGCAGAAAGAAAGAAGGAGCTCCTACCTTTCACAATATCATGGATGCAATTGGAAAGCATTATGTTAAGCAAAATAAGCCAGGCAGTGAAAGGTATTTCACTTTTCTAACATCAAAGATAATGTGCCATCTCTTGCTTCAATGCCTAAGATGTATGTGAATCCCATGCAAAATACTTGCTCATATCTGTCAAACCACTCCAAACCTCGAGTCTATTCTTATCTGAACCACTACCTAGTGATTTTGGGTGACCTCATTTATAGCTGTAGGTACACAGTGACATTTTCTTCAGGGTCAGGTTCTACTGCTGCTACTTGCTTGCTATGTGACTTTGGAAGAATAATGGTCCCCTTCTCCAGGTCCAAGTTTACTCATTTGTTAAACATGCTAGATGATCTTGGAGGGTCCTTCCAGTTTTCACACCTATTTCTGTGTACATATTTAAAGTAGTTGAGGAAACACAAAAAATGTAAAGGCACTAAAGTTATAGAAACCACATTTACAATGGACTATTTTTGTAGACAATTTTCACTACCCCTATTATTTTATGGAAGCAGTAGAGAAAAGGGTCTCTCAGTGGTGTAAATTCAGCTGGACTTTTAAAGTATTCTTAATTCCTAAAATGCTTTCTAGTGAGCATATTCAAAATTATGAAATTGGTCAGTCTAAGTCAGCCAAGATAATGGCTTGTCTTGAGTGGTTATGATCTATATCATTTCTGGATTCAATAAGGAAAGATAAATTCAGTGCAGTGTAGTGAAAAGAGCACAAGGCACCTGACTCTGTCCTTACTACATGGCTTTGGGAAGGCTGGCTGGTCATTCAGTGAGTATATATTACTAGCTATTTCCTAGGGTGTTGAGAGGTTCAAATGAAATGTCTTGCATAAAGGCCTTGCAGACTGCCAAGAAAATAGTATATACTTAATAACTTTATTCCTTCCTCTTCCATTTTCAGATTGTGGGCCAAGCTCTTGAGCTGAGGTCATATGAGACTTCAAGGTAAAGAGCCAAAGAAGGACTTATTACAGAAAAGGAACCTATAGACAACTGGAGACCAAGAAAAGATCAGAGCAAATACTTCACCTTTATCCTTTTGTGAGCTTAATGTGGTCTGAGATATCTCCACTGTTTAAAGAGAGGTCTATGTTATATACTTTCTGCCCATAGGCTTCTGCTTCCACACTGCTACACTTGCATAAGGGTATGCCATATTTAACAGTAATACTGAGACTAGCAATATTGTTGGAGGCCACCACATGAAAATGGCTGGGTAGGTTTTAGTCTCCTTCCATTAAGATTACAGATTATATGCAAGTAGCTACATAACAGGCTGGTTTTGTCTTCATGAAAAAATTAGCATTTGGTGAGGGTCACTGTAACATTAAGATATTTTTATATACTTGATAGGACTGAAAGACACAATTTCCAAGCATTAATTATATCCACTGGTGGGTTCTGAATCTACTGATATGCTAACCTAATGGCAACATTCCAAATGAAAAAATAAAAACTAATCCTACAGGCAGAAAAACACAAATCATGTGATTTCAGAAAATATGGCTTTTGCTTTAATAATATGGTACTTTTGCTCATTGGTAGTGTTTTATTTTTTTCATTTTCATACAAATTACTTTACAGAGTCTCTTCCATGTTGGAGATCATAGATAAGATTAATGAAGACCACCTCCAGAATACTAACACAGTTCCTTAAACAGAATAAAGGTCCATTCCAATATAATCAAGTAGATGAATGAATGCACAAAAGAAAGGTACACTAGGTTTAACAGACAATGTTTTATGACAGAAAAATACTCCAGTATTTTGTACCTAAGAGGACAGTGCTGGAGACATGGGTGTTATGTGACAAATATTTTAATGAATAAATGCATGGCAATTTCATCCATCCATAACCAAATTTCCTCAACAGATAACATAAAGCTTGTAGGCAGTATGTTGCATGACTGGTAAAAAATAAGTTAATACTTGATTACTTGATTACTTTATCCTCACCAGTTCATTGGTATGGGAAACAGTGTACTTTATATTCAGACAAGACATTGTGAGGGGAAAATAATTATTATAATTGTTTGAGGTTGACCACAATCATTGATGGAAAGTTAACTGCATCTTTATATCTAAGTCAGTGATAATCTCTTGAACAAAGATCAAGTCATTTCCAAGTTGCTGTAATTTATATACGAAGGGGAAAAGTAAAAAACAAAACAAAACAAAACAAAAAACCTTGGATTCTTTATCTCAGTCTTCGGTGTTTTGCAAACCTTCTAACTCTGGGAACCACTGGACTTCCAGCCAAGATGCAGATGTAGGTAGACATACTGTGCCTCCTCTCACAATCAAAAGAAGGACAACAACAAATTTAAAAACAAAAAACAAACAGAACTGACAGAAAATCAAACTGCGTGCAAGTCTGACAATCAAGTAGTTAAAGAAGAAACATTCATCCAGAGTGGTAGGAAAGGCAGAGATGGGCAGTCAGGCAGAGATGACTTGTGGCATGGTGGCAGCTGATGGACCAGACAAGGCAGCAGCTGGTGGATAAGACAGTCCCACATTTGAGTGCAGGTAAACTGGGAGGAACAACTGGAGAGGGAGACAGATCACACAACCCAGGGGTTCAGCATAGGGAAATAAAGCTCCAAAACCTCTGACTATAAAAACCTGTGGGGGTTGAGGAAGCAGGAGAAACTCCCAGCCTCACAGGAAAGTTCGTTGGAGTGACCCACAGGGGTCAAACCTACAATGTACACAAAACCACCCACCCAGAATCAGTACCAGAAGGGTCCAATTTGCTTGTGGGTAGTGACAGGAGTGACTGATAGCTGGCACAGAACACAGCAAGTAGCATTATTCCCCCTCAGACCCCTCCCCCACATACAGCACTACCAAGCAGTCATGTGGATTGTCCCACCCTGGTGAACACATAAGGTTCCACCCCTTAGTATGTAACAAGCAAGACAAGACAAAAAAAATGGCCCAAATGAAAGAACAGATCAAGGCTCCAGAAAAATACAACTAAGCGATAAAGAGATAGCCAATATGCACAGTTCAAAGCACTGGTGATGAGGATGTTCACAGAATTGGTTGAGTATGGTTACAACATAGAGGAAAAACTGAAGGCAATGAAAAGTGAAGTAAAGGAAAATATACAGGGGGCTAACAGTGATGAGAAGGAAACCAGGACTCAAATTAATGATTTGGAGCAGAAGAAATAAACATTCAACCAGAACAGAATGAAGAAACAAGAATTCAAAAAAAAAAAAATGAGAGCTTTAGGCACCTCCAGGACAACTTTAAATATTCCAACATGTGAATCATAGGTGTGCCTGAAGGAGAAGAGGAAGAGCAAGAAATTGGAAATGTATTTGAACAAATAACAAAGAAAAATTTCCCCAATTTGGCAAAGGAAATAGACTTCCAGGAAGTCCAGGAAGCTCAAAGAGTCCCAAAGAAGTTTGACCAAAGCACATCACAATTAAGTTACCCAAGAGTAAAGATAAGGAGAGAATCTTAAAAGTTGCAAGAGAAAAGGAGACGGTTACCTTCAAAGGAGTTCCCATTAGACTATCAGGTGATTTCTCAAAAGAAACCTTACAGGCAAGACAGGGCTGGAAAGAAGTATTCCAAGTCATGAAAGACAAGGACCTACATCCAAGATTATTCTATTGAGCAAAGCTATCATTTAGAATGGAAAGGAAGATAAAGTGTTTCCCAGATAAGGTCAAGTTGAAGGAGTTCATCATCACTAAGTCTTTATATGAAATGTTAAAGGGACTTACCTAAGAAAAAGAAGATAAAAATATGAACAGTAAAATGACAACTCACAACGATTAACAACTGAACCTAAGATAAACAAAAACAAAAACAAACTAAGCAAACAACTAGAACTGGAACAGAATCACAGAAATGGAGATCACATGGAAGGTTATCAGCAGGGTAGTGGGAGGAGGCGAGAGGGGGGAAATACAGGGAATAATTATCATAAATAGTAGGTAGAAAATAGACAAGGGGGGATTAAGAATAGCATAGGAAATGGAGAAGCCAAAGAACTTATATGTACGAACCATGGACACGAACGAAAAGGGGGGAATGCGGGCAGGAGGCAGAGGGGAATAAAGGGAGGAAATGGGAAAACTGTAATAGCATAATCAATAAAATACATTTAAAAAAGCATTGGATTCTTCCTTCCTCTACTGACAGGTAATTAGCCTGGACAACCATAGGCCCTTTGCTCATAATAAATTCCTCGTTTCAAATAGAAACTTCTAAATAAACAATCTTTGATAGTTTTTAAATAATGTGTATATGGAACATCTTCTTTGGTCCTCCAACCATGTTTAGAGGCTAGTGGAACAATTACTAGATATTCTCATCTTATATGTTAAAAGATAGAAAATCAGATGGCTGAAGTGACTTACTCAAAAGATCATAGTAATGAAAAAAATTGGCCGAAGTCACCCTTGAGCCCTGGGCTTTTTGATTTCATATACAATGCTTTTTAAACTCTTCCTAAAATAATCAGGTGGATTTCTATCTTGTTTAAAAGTAAATGTTATGTCCCAAATGCGTCCTTTTTTTCTGTTAAGAAAAGGTAGAGGTTGTCCTCTGAAAGAAAATGTACTTTTTAGAAACTTAAAACCTGAACCTGAAGTCAGATACCAAATCAAGGCCAGCCCTAGATTCTCACAGATTAAATCTTGCCATTCACATTAGAGCAACCAGTGTAGATGGATTCAAATGTCGCCACCTCAGTTTAGAATTTTTGGGACGGATCCTTCACCAAAAGCATCTGAGAAAAGATACATACAACTTGTCTCAACACTGTTGAAGCCTGAGTTGTGCATATATGCAGAGGAACCTGATCTGAGACACAGGTAAGTGTGTCTTACCTGGTAAGACACAGAGGCCAATCTTTTGGGGTCTTTTGGGGTAGAGGAGCATCAGGGAGATTTTAGCTACTCAACAAATTGGTTGCCATCATTTGAAGTAGTTGTCTCTCTAAAATGACTTGTCAGAAAAAGCTGATTTCTGAGATAATGGCCTATAGGATATTGCTCTTAATTGTGAGTAGAACCCTCTTGGATGCTAAACTCCTCATTCTGGAGTAAGGTTCTTTAACACCATCTGGCTAGTTAGTGGCTCAAAGGAGCTCCTCTCTTCTACAACTGAGCTTCTAAGGTCTCAGCACCATCAGAAAGCCACATTTCTTGGCAATAGGTAGGTCAGCCCCCACTTGCCTGAATTTTCTGGTGAGCTAGCTTTAAACCCTAGGAATAGTTTTACCTGTTTTCTGATAGTAAAACTGACATGCACAGTTGGATTTGGGTGTTTTTATTTTTAATTTTCTTTAAGCACTGCTAATACTGGCCAATCAACCCCAGATGTTTTGAACAAATATCTGACATGCACATATCACAACATATAAATATTTCATGAATGTGTAGTTCTGCTTTGTTTGATTGTGGGAGGAGGATAAGGAAAGGTGGGATGGCTTCCTGAAAGAAAATGTTATCTAAATATTCCCTTAATTTACACAATTTATTTCCTTAATACTCTATAAAGCCCAAGGTCTGTTAGCAAAAGCATTTTTTTAAAAAGTTTCCATCATCACTTTGAAAAATAACAAATCTTTCAGTCACTTGGCCTTTGGGTCACAGGCAAAGGACTCTGTCAAATTCTGAGAACACCCTGAACTTCAACTGTTACTCATAGACAGACAATGAACACGATCTAACACTCTTAATTGTTTTGAACATCATTTGAGCTGGTAGAAGGCAGCTTCCAATCTGTTGCAAAAACCCTAGAAAGTTTCTCAAGACAACTTTGGATGCTGCATTTATTTTATAAAATGCTCTGTGAATTAAATGTAAATGTATCACAGAGGATTTGCAAATGAAAGGGAAGCCATCAGGGATTATTGCCTAATGAAATGGTGTCACGCTTTTATTACTTCTCAATATTTCCTCATATTTTAGATATTTATCATTGGGGTTATGAAGATTTCCAAACACATTAGTATAAGTATTAGAAGTGTTATTAATGATTACTTCATGCAGAGAATATTCTAGCCCTCACAACAATGCATTTGAGATAATTACCATGGATGGTAAGAATTATTTTCTGTAATTTACAGATGATGAAAAGAAAACCTAAAAATACTAAACAATTTGCCCAACCATACAATGGCTGTGACACTGGCAATGCAGTGTGGAGTCAAGAAAATTATCTGGCCAAGTCAAGCCAATAAAAACAAGTGATTGAGAGTAAAGTGCTTCCCTTCCTGCCACCACTCCTGAATCAGCCAGATCGCTCTCTGCACTGATTAAATTCACTAGATAATTGCTTTAATGACCTCTTGAAGCCTTCATCAACCCTTCCCTGAATTACTGCAGTAGCTCCTCACTGATCTGTCTCCATGTCTCCAGACTCATGCCCTTTCAATCCATTCTTCACTTTCCACCAGAATTGAAATGAAGTCTGAACATTCTTGTCCCCTTTGCATGCCTATTCTCAATAGAGAGCAAATTCATCCCCCTTCTCACAAACCTCTGCAGAAAAGAGAATAACCTTTGTAGTGTGATATTTGGACCTTCTATCATCTGTTCCTTTTACAGTCTCCCTTATGCACCATGTGCTTCCATGCCTTCATGACTGACTTTATTTTTCCTTCAATGAGAAATGACCTTTCTCCATATTTTACTTATCAATAGTATTCTTATCCTTCAAGGCCTCACTCAAAGAGTCATTTTTCTATCATAGTCTTCTTTGGTCCCTTCAGTCAGAATACACAGCAGGCTCTGCTTGCTCAAGTTATTCTTTATACCTCTATTTTACATACACCTCATTATGGCTTGTTTACCATTGCTGCCCCTCTTCTGATTAACCTCATGTTGCTATAAATTCCTGACAGGCAGAGGTAATATCTGATTCATGACTTTTGAGGGACTGCTAAGTGAAATTTCACAATGAAAATGAAAATAGAGTATTCCCGCTGGCTGGTGGCCAAGTGGAATAAAACACAAGCACACTAATTTGTGCCGAGTCCTAGACAGACTACACCAAAGAAAAGTGGGTAAGTGCCCACCTTGCTTTAATTTTACCTAAACCAACCCATCATCTTCTCTAGCCCTGAAAAAAACTATCTACTTGGGGTATATGGCCTAAGGATTGTGTCAGTTTTCTCCTCTCTCTTCTGGATGACAGGAAATGGAATGGGTTCAGGAGATGACAGAAATTCTCTTAACAAGAAGCTAGGCCCAAGAAGAAATGCTCAAGTGTATAGATTCGTCATTAAATAGCCTGACACAAAGAAGAATGAACAGTAAACCCGGTGATGCTGTGAGAGCAGTGCTGTTTGGAATGAGGATTGCACACAGTTTCCATATTTAGCTAGTTATGCACATCAAATGATTAAGAGAGGAAATTGGATAATTTAGTTGCATCCATCTTTACAACCTGCAGTGCCTTAGTAGCAATTTTTATTAGTAAAGCAGACAAACTCAGGAGACTTTTAGATGCTCATCTCTGTTGGCAGGAGAGTTTGCCAGCTGAAAGCTTCTCCACTCTATCTGCCTCCATAGGTTATGTCTCCAAACAAAACCAATCACTTTCATGAGTATTTGGTAAGTGTTTCCAGATTTTTGTCTTACAACTTCTTTCCTGTTCCATAAGCTCTTCTATAGCACTCATCCGTCTAAAACATCAACACCATCAACTATCAAAACTATACAAACTACAAACTCTTCCTATAGGAACTCCGTTGATTCTTGAGTTGAAAAATTAAGTAACATTTGCAACAAAAACAACAGCCTTGAGACATTATGAGGCTATCAGCATTGTTAGAAAATCACCACTTAGGTGTGCTCTAATGTAAGCTTTCCATGTTAAAAAAAAAAAAAAGGTGAGGGGCTGAGGGTTCAAAAGCTACCATTGTGGTAAAAGTGAAAACAGTAGAGTTGGGAGTCAGAATATCTGTGTTTGGACCCACACCTTGCTAGTTATTTCTTTGAAGAGATTTTCAATATGTCCCAAGCTCATTTTTTAAACCTATAAAGTGGGAATGAAAATGCCAGCCTCAGAAGGCAGTTGTGAGAATCAATGGAAGAAGTTTCATAAACTCTGAAGTGCTGTGTCACCACTGACCTTTTTTCAAATAAAAGCCAATTTGCCATTTAAGAGACTGCAATTTAGCATTCATGATCATTTGGAGCAGAAACTACCAGTTCTCCACAGTGTTATGGCTAGAAATATCATGTGTGCAATGGGCAAACAAAAGCTTATCTGGAAATTCTGACCTGATTCTCAAATGCTTAGAGTCATTTTTTTATGTTTATCTTTATTTATTTGTTGCACTTAGAAGACCTAATTTTTTACTGGACTTATACTTAGAAGTAGAAGCTCTCAGAGAGGACAGCCTACGTCTCTCAGCAATTTGTTCCTGGAATTTTTCTTTGGCCTCCTTCATACTCTTAGCCAAAAAGTTTAGCATACTCTGCAGCCTCTTACTTATTTTTCTTAGTATGTTCATCAGAACAATACACTGATGGTTGTGTCACAGGACATGTGGAAAAACAAGACGCTGAATCTTAGGTACTTTGGTTCTAGGTTTCTTTCCTTCTTGTTTGGGGACTTTCTCACAACATATTGGTGGACATCATTTTCTTCAAAGAGGTTGAAAAGTTTGCAGATTCTGGTAGCTCTTTTGGGCCCCAGGTGACAAGGCACAGTAGTATCAGTGAGACCAGGAATATCTCTTCCATTTTTTTTTACAATGATCAAATTGAGAACACTGAGATTGGCATCTACAATGCAACCCTGCACAGATTTGTACTTTCACTCTCCAGTCCTCCTTGCTCTGTAACAGGAATATACCCCTTGCTCAGCAGCATGTGGACATGATCATGGGTCAAGAAACCCTGCTTCATGGGGAAACCTTGTTTGTCATTCCCACCACTGATTCGAACCACATAACCCTTCCACTCTTTACCCATAGTATCAGCAGCGAATTCTGTGAACATACACTTCTCATAAAAGGTACAAAGTTTGCATTCATCATTCACTTCAATGAGCTTCTGACAGCCAGTGGCTGGGAAAGAGATGTTCAGCTTCATCTTAAAGTAGCTGACTGCCTCTGAGGTGTCACAGAAAAGAGCTAGAGAGTCATTTTTATAGGGCTATTTGTTTACTGATATATTTCTCTCATTAAATGGAACCTAAAATTTGCTAAATATTTGTGTTTGAAGTTGAGGACAAAATACATCAATTCTGATAGGTTAGGTTTAATAAAATAAGAACAAAATGTCTTCTTCCTTATCTCAATTTGCAAACTATTAACAATTAGGTAATTCTAGTTATATAATTCCAGTGAGAAAGAAGCACAGCCGCATTTTATATGCTTAAATAGGGGTAATAATTAGGTCATTATTAATTTTAAATAAATAATACATTAAAAAAATTAAATCTGATTGTAAAGCCTACTCCTACCTTTTAGGGCTGCCACTTTTTCTTTCAGTGGGAGACAACATTGGAGGTTCTCTTAACCTATATATATTTCCTAGGACACCTAAACATTATAAAGTTTGTTTTTTGGGTAACCATGTGTGTCCTCAGGGATTGTACTTCATCTCTATGCCCTATCATGACTTCATCTCAGCCCTGAAGTTTTCCAGGTCAGCTCCAACTTATTGTGAGAGTTGTGCTGTACCTGAACTGATGCCCCAAGCTAGGTCAAAAAACTTCATACAGAAACCTAAGGAAGCTACCTAGCTTTCTATGATGAGCCATTATGATTCCATAGAAAGATATGAAACTTTCCCTAAGTGACAGGGATATTTTGCTTGCCTGGGTCACTGAATATCCTCAGATTCTGAGAATCTGAAATTTTGGTAGTTGTTAGGCATAGTCAGCCCAGGTGACCAGAACAAATAAAATCCTTGGGCACTAAGTCTCAAAAGTGCTTCCCTGGGCAGAACCATCTTATATATGTTACTGCATTTTTTTGCTGCTAGGGATTAAGCATTCTTGTTACCCTTCATGGGAGGGAGAGAACACTGAAATCCTGCATATGGATTCCTTTAGACTCTTCCTGATGTGTCTTTTCTGTTAATGACCTACCTGTGTATTCTTTAAAATTTCCTTAAAAATGTATGTGCTGCTAGTTCTCTAACACAGTCTAGTAGGGGTGTTCAACCTTTTGGAGCCTCTGGGCCACACTGGAAAAAGAAGAGTTGTCTTGGGCCATGCATTAAATACACAAACACTAACAAAAACTGATGAGCAAAAAAAAAATGGTTTTAAGTAAGTTTACAATTTTATATTGAGCCACATTCATAGCCATCCTGGGCTGCATGCAGCCCACTGGCTGTGCTTTGGACCCCCCTGGAGGGGATACCCTTGGTCATCTTTAAAAGCCAGGAAGGCAAACTAAATTGGCCCAGATATTCCACCCACAAAGGTTTAAAAATTACAAATAAAATAATTCTGAGTTGCCTGTTCTCATTACCAATTGCCTTTTGGGGAAGAAAAAATCAATGAGAGATCACAGAGGTCTAGACAAATTCCACTGAATATCCCCAAAAGAAATAAGTCATTCAGCAAAGGATAATTTCTGTTGAATACAGAAAAGTGTAGAAAAAATGAAAATAGAAAAATGGAAAAATATACTGGAAATTTATCAAAGACGAGCATTATGTCAGAAAAGTGAAAATGTCTTAAAGACACTGGCCAGTTCTTAGTTAGTCAAGTTTTCTTGGGACTCAAGCTCCATCTCTGCTTGTACACAAAGTTGGAGGAAAAACATTTTAAGGTGCTGTGTTAATTTTCTAAGGCTTTCCCAGAAGTCAATGGAGTCTTATTTTGCTTTACATTTTATTAAGTGATGTGTGTGGGAGGCTGACATGGAGAGTCTTCTAATGGAATACCTGATCTTCCAGACCTAGAATCTGTATGTACAAATCCTGAGAAGAGGACCCCAGAAGAAACCCTCAGCCAACTCTGCCTCCAAGGAAACAATGTTGAATAGAGGGCAACATCTGGGTGGACAGAGCTGAACTGGTGTGGCACAGAAGACCAGGCCACGTGAGGATGACACTGTTCCTGGGATCCTTTGAGTTGTCACCCCCATGCTCAACAACTCAAGTAGGTTGGTGCCTCCTTTTGACCCAAGATATGGGGTGCCAGCTGACATTATCTCCTTGTCTGATTCAAGAAAACCATCCCCATGTCTAACCATCATCTAAGGCGAGAACCATAATATTTAGTGGCAATCCTTTGGAAATAAAACATGGCTGCCAATAATAATAGGAAAAAATTAAATGATGTGTTAATTACTACTACTGGTGTTGCCTTTCTGCCTCCTCTTGCTATTCCACTACTACTTACCAGCCTACATTAATACCTTTATTACTCCATCCAACATTCATTGAGCACCTTACTCTTGAACTATGTGACATAGAAATTAATAGTCTTCTTTTCTATTCTTGGCCACCCTTGTTCCTAAGTTTTAGAAAATTGTGTTAAAATGTAGGTGACATCACTCAGTAATTTTCTGGCCTTGGGCAAGCCATTCAACCTCTCTGTTACTCAGTTCATTCATTTAAATTGGGTAATAATGTCTCTCAGGCAAGGTTGTTGGGAACATTAAGGATAACATAGATAAAGTACATAAAAAATTCTCAGTAAATGAGAATGGCTGCAGATACTATTGTTGCCAATGTTATTCCTATTTGTAAAAAAAATATTAGTGTTCCTCTTATAATTATAATGTAGATTATGCCAAGGTTTCATTCTTAGCCACTGCCTCCAGTCTGAGCACACGCTAATCTCTCAGAGAAAAGTAGTGGGTCTTTGGACATTAGATCCCAAATAAGTACCATTCTCCCATTTGTCACCACAATCTAAAAATGGGAAGAGAATAGCTATGAAGGCTGCCACAGGAAAGAAACACAGTGGTCCTTCTAGCAAGGGCACCCCAATAAAACAATGCACTAGATGGTGCTGGTGTGTACAAAGTCCCATGGAAATCTTGAGTATGTGAGGTATTTTCATTTCCCTTTGTCCATATTCCAGAATAATTTTGTTAGTTTTCTGGGGATGGGGTGGGAAGGTACTGAAGTGTTTTTCCTCACCCTTCTCAGGCATATGCTTGGCCATCAGCATGGCTGTGTAATTAACATGCCCCCTCCCCATGCTCAACATCCTCCCTATCACCAAAAGAAAAAAAAAAGCGTTCACATCTGAATCCATTTCTGGTTATAGAACAATAAAGGATGGGTGACAGGCTCAGCTGGAAGGCCTGTCTTTTATTTTTCTGTGTCCACAAATCAGACATCTTGGGCTCACAGCAGGACAGGCTCTACCGGCAGTAATTGGTACCATCTGTCACTGTCAGAGCACTGGCTCACATTCCAGCATTCCGTCTTTCCAGTCAAGGTATTCATCGTTCGTCTAAAACTCAGCCAGCTGACACTGAAAGATTAACTTGTATTGATTGCTTGGCTAAATTCACCTGAGCTTCAGCTGGTGCTGAGCATTCCTGTTTAATAGCGATCCCCATCACAAGATGTTTACAAGGTGATTTTCTACTGAAGTTTTTTTTTTTTTTTCACTTCCCATATTCTGCTTAATGTGTTCTCAGTAATTAGACTTTGGAAAATGGTAAATTAAAACAGAGAAAAGTGAACCCTATATATGATCCCTGTCAAATGTCAGGACATATGGGCTCTAACATTAGAAAGTTTCTCCCCTTATCTCTTAGTTGTATTAAGTTCCTCCCTTGCCACAGTGTTTGCAGGTGGTCTAGAAGATGTTTATACCTGCAGTTTTGCCAGAAGACATTAGGGGTTCAGCCATCTCAGAGGTAACTCACAGGCCATGAGGTTGACCCATCTTCACCATTCCACACCTAGCCAATGACATTTCCTGGCTGCCTTCTCTGGGCTAGGCTTACAACTATGCATGAAAGCTACAGATCTGCTTGAGCTACAGGCCCTTTTCAAGCACTCACTGTATGGAGTGGAAAACCAAGTTAATCAGTGCTATTGTGTGATATTGTGCTGTGACAACAAATAATTGAAAATAGTTCTATATACTCATTAAGCATGAGAAGAATAAGCACCTATCACAGACCACAAAGTGGATCAGGGAAGCTGTCCTGGAGGAGGTGATACCTGACTGCTAAAGGTTGAGAAGGACCTAACAAGAGAGGGAAATTCAAAAAGGGAAAAGGGCATTTCTCAGAAGGACAGGGTGTAAAAAGGCATTGAGCATGCCATGGTATGGGGTAGTTGAGGTGCTACATGTGGTGGTAATTCACTGTGACAGGAATGAAGGGTGTTTATGAGTAAAGGGTGCCTGGTTGTCAAAGGGTAGGCACATTTGACCCTTGTGCTAAACCAAGTAGTTTGAATTTTATTATATAAGTGGTGGAGACTCATTGAAGGATTTTTCAACAGGGGATTGACATGCTCAGGTTTGCATCAGTATAGAAGACTGAATAGGGAGAGAAACTGATGGCAGAGAAATAAATTAGAAAGTAGTGTGGCTGTGATCCAGACAGTAAAGATATGGGGAGAGTCAGCTAGACAGCCTATAATGATTAACCAAAGGGAAGCATGTGGAGGTGGGAAGATGCAAGAAATCTAGAACATATCACAGGTTAGGTTGCTGCAAGCCTGAGTGGAGGCAAGGGTTAGTGCCTAAGTTGGGGAATAAGTATAAAGGGGTTAGTGTGATTCCAAACATCAGAAAGCCTGAACATGTATCATATAGCCTATCTTCCCAGCATCTCCTCCCATCATTCTCAGGGGGAAACTTCCACTGTGATAAGCATGTAACTGTGTTATTTTCTGAACTTTTCTGTTCCTGAACTTCACCTTAAGTAATCTCTCCCTTACATGTCCTTTTCCACAAGCCCTGCCCATAAATCCTTCCAAATTAAGATCTGCACCCAGTACCAAGTAAGACCTTAAAAGATGTCATTATGGTTTGAACTGTATCCACCAGAAAAAGATATGTTGAAATTCTAATCCCTGGTGAATCTAATACCTATGAATATGACTAAATTTATTTGGGGATGGGGTCATTATGGATGTAATTAAAGAAGTTAAGAGGAAGTCATGCTGGACTAAAGTGAGCCCTGAATCCCATATGACTGATGTCTTTATAGGAAGAGAGAAAACTAAGCTAAGACATGCCCACAGAGAAAGTTGCATGACTGTAGGATCAGAAATTGGATGGAGGCAGAGATTGAAATGATGCATGCAGCTGCAAGCCAAGAACACTGGGACTTGCCAGAAGCTTAAAGAAGCAGGAGGGACCCTTTAAAGGTATCAGCAGAAGGGGTCCTGCTGATACACTGATTTTTAACTTCTACCCTCCAAACTTATGAGATAATACATTTTTGTTGTTTAGGTTACCTGGTTGGTGGTACTTTTTTTTTTTTTCTATAGCAGCCCTAGCAAACTAATACACTTGTGAATTGAAACAACCAAGCAAAATCATGCCTTCCCTGTGAAACTTGCCCTTGTTTCTTCAAAACTGAAATTATCTGTCCCTCAAAGTCAGAAAATAATCATCAGCCCACAATATTTCCATGTCCTCTATTGCTGGCTTTAGGTGGATGGTGTCCTTGTAACAAGAGACTGCAAAGGCAGTCAATCTGAAGGGACAATAATAACCACTCCCATTTATTATGTGATTCCATGTGATATACACTTGCTAAAATATTATCTTGTGTTGTCCTCACAAATGACTTTAAATGCATTCCTTTCATATTAGCCTAATAATGACACCACAAGGCAGGGACAATTATCACTATTTTATAGGTGAGAAAACACTGGCTCAAAGAAGAACATTCTCCCATGCCACATGACAAATAAGTGGTAGAGCCAGTTATGTCCCACTCCAAAGCATGTGGTTTTCACTGTCATGTTCAACTTTCCATTTTTCATATATAATCATTTTTAGCCTTGCCTAATTTTGTTCAATTTTATACTGCATCCTATATGTAAAAATTCCTTCATATTGTAGAACAGCTCGTGAAATATGCTCTCAAAAGTCCACCTGCATGAAGTGAGAATAATTCTCCATGCTTAGATTTTAGCCTATAATGTCAAGAGGAAGTTAGGCATATTGAAAACCCTGGTAGATTGGGGTCAACTAAGTTTCCTGAGGCTGGGAAAGTACCTCAGGTAGCAGAACATGGTTGTACAGATATTGACATAAATACAAATATACAGATATAGATATAGAAAAGTTGACCTTGGTTTGTAGCTTGCTCTTTAAAAAAAACATATATAATGCAAATGTATGTATTATATATTTATATTTGAAATGTAAATATATTATATATTCATATGTATTTCAAATATATATATTTGAAAAAAACAAGCTATATATTATATAAACATTATATATAAACATTATGAACATTTTATATATATATATATATATTTGCTTATTGAAAAGAAAAGGGAGGAAAGGAGAGAAAGAGAAAGGGGACAATGCACATGGGACATAAGTGAATGGCCAACCTCAAAATTCCAATGAGGAGATCCAAGATGTCAGTGGAATAGGTAGAAGCTATACTAATCTCCTCCAAGGACCAAACTGGAATTACAACTAAATTATAGAAAAAGAACATTCTGAATAACCAACTGAACACTAGCTGGAGAGAAGCCTTATAACCAAGGACTTACAGAAGAAACCATACTCCTACATTGAGACTAATAAGAAGTGTGGATGTACAAGAGGGCTGGCTGGGCCACCAAGGGTAGCAACTGAAGTTCAAGAGGGATATTTCAACAGCTGGGGGGTTCCCCATGAGAAGTGTAAGGTCTAAACTTCAAGTGGGCCTTCCCAGCCTAGAGCACCAGAGCCAGGAAAGGAACCCAAATAATATCCAGGTGTGAAAAGCAGTGGGGTGTGTGCCTGCCATGGAGAGAAAGTTAGAGATGTGCACACCCTCTTAGATGGCCAACACACAAAATTTTATTTGCCACCATTTACCCTTAGCTCTGGCAGAGGGAGGGCAAAGGAAATTAGAGCCCTTTGAGGAGAGCCCGGGGTTGACTTTGGGAAGAGAGCTGAAGGGTCAGCCACCAGAATCCCTGTGCTGAGTCATTCCCCAAAGTGTAAAAGCCATCTTTTTCAGTCAGGGTACATGCATACATGTGGCATCAGCCTGGGAGAAAACAATAGCTGCACATGTAGAAGTACCTCTTGCCCTACCTTGTGGAGCTTAAGTCCTGCTGAGGTATACAGGTGGAAGATTTTTTAGTGATTAAGTCTAACAAATAGTCTCGAAGGGATGGCATATCCCTGGGTGCTTGGAGATTTTAGTTGACCCTCCCCTGGGACCAGTGCTGATAAAAGCTGGCCTTGGTTTGAAGCTTATTCCTTCCACATGAACACAGGTCTAGCAAAGGGAGCCATAAGCTATGGATTACTGTTAGCTCCACACAGGTTTCTCAGGGCCAGTCACAGGAAGTGTCTGACATAGGACTTCACCAGAGTCTTTAAATGCAGAAAAATAAAAGTAGAACACCTTCTTATGCCACACACAAGAAAAAAAAATCAATATGGATTGAAGACATAAATGTTAGAACTGGAACCATAAAAACCCTAGAAGAAAACATAGACAGTAAAACCTCAGGCATCGTTTGTACCTAACACATACAAAAAACACAAATAGAGAGCCAAAGGGGGAAGACAAAGAAACAGGCCCCAAACGAAAGAACAAGGGAATTCTCCAAAAGAATAGCTAAAGAAAATGGAGGCAAGATATTTCTGAAATATAGAGTTCAGTGTAATGATTATAAGAATACTCAAGAGCACAAAAATAGACCACAAACCATTAAAAGGACCAATCAGGGGGAAAAATGCAGTGTCTGAAATAAATAATGCACTGGAAGGGATAAAAATAAGTTAGATGAAGTAGAGGATCAAATTAGCAATGTGGAAGACAAGATAGAAAACAAAAGAGCAGCAAAAAATAAAAAAAAATTAAAAAAATAAGGATAGTTTAAGTGACACTTGGGACAACATGAATCACAACAACATCTGCATTATAAGGATACCAAAACCCTGGCTGGTGTGGCTCAGTGGACTGAGAGCCAGCCTGCAAACCAAAGGGCTAACAGTTTGATTCCCAGTCAAGGCACATGCCTGGGTTGTAGGCCAGGTCCCCAGTATGGGGCATGCAACAGGCAAACACAGATTGATGTTTCTCTCCCTCCCTTTCTCCTTCCCTTACCCTGTCTCTAATAATAAATAAATAGAATGTTTTTAAAAAGAAAAAAATAAGGATACCAAAAATGAGATAAGTAAGAGCAAGGGCTTGTGAAATTATTTGAAGAAACAATAACTGGAAACTTCCCTAACATGGTGAAGGAAAAAGACACAAGTCCAGGAATCACAGAGAGTCAAAAAAAAAAAAAAGTGGACCCAAAGAGGCCTGCACTCAGACACATCATAATTAAAATGACTAGCCTTAAAGACAAGGAGAAAATTTTAAAAGCTGCAAGAAAAAGCAGTTAGTTACTTAAAAAGGAGCTCCCATAAGACTGCCATCTGATTTCTCAACAGAAACATTTCAAGCCAGAAGGGATTGTCATGAAATATGCAAAGTGATGGAAAGCAAAGACCTACAACCAAGGCAACTTTACTCAGCAAGGCTGTCATTTAATATTGAAGGGGAAATAAAGAGCTTTACAGACAAGAAAAAGTAAAGAAGGTTTTTTTTTTTTACCACCAAACCAGTACTAAAACAAATGTTATAGGGTTTGTTAAGAAGAAGGAGGAAGGGGGGGAGGGGGAGGAGGAGGAGAAGGAGAAGAAGAAAGAGGAAAATAGTTAAAAATAAAATGGCAATAAACATGCATTTACTACTAATCACTTTAAATAATAATGGCTTAAATGCTCCAATCAAAAGACACAGGCTAGCTGAATGGGTAAGCAAACAAGACCCATATATATGCTGCTTACAAGAGACCCATCTCAGAACAAAAGATGCACACAGACTAAAAGTAAAGGGATGGAAGAAGATACTGCATGTGAATAAATAGGAAAAACAGCTGGGGTAGCAATAGTTATATCAGACAAAATAGACATTTAGACCAAAACTATAGTAAGAGACAAAGAAGGACAATCCAACAGGAGGATATAAACCCAGTAAACATGTATGCACCCCATGTAGGATCCCCTAAATATGTAAAGCAAATCTTGATGGACATAAAGGGAGAGACTGACAGAAATAAAGTAATAGTAGGAAAATTTTTTAAATGCCATTGATTTCAATGGATAGAACTTCCAGACAGAAAATTAACAAAGGAGAGAGTGGCCTTAAATGACACACTAGATCAAGTGGATTTAAGTTCTATCTTCAGATCGTTTCACCCCAAAGTAACAGAATATACAAGTGCCCATGGAAAGTTTTCTATGATAGATCATGTTAGGGCACAATAAAGTCTCAATTATTTAAGAAGATTGAAATCATATATCAAGCATCTTCTCTAACCATAGTGCTATGAAACTAGAAATCAATCACAGAAGGAAAGTGAAAAATAAAGACATGGGAGCTAAACAACATGCTATTAAACAATGAATGGATTAACACTGAGATCAAGGAAGAAATCAGAAAATACCTTGAAACAAATGAAAATGAGGACTCAACACAAAATCTATGGGACACTGGGAAGATAGTCTTAAGACGGAAATTCATATCATTACAGGCCATATCAAGAAACAAGAAAAAGCTTAAATAAATAATCTAACTTTACACTTAAAGGAAATTGAAAACAACAACAACAACAAACAAAGCTCAAAGTGAGTAGAAAGAGGAAAATAATAAAGATCAGAGCAGAAATAAACAAAATAATGTCTAAAAAATACAAAATGTCAATGAAAACAAGAGGTGGTTTTTTAAAAAATAGAAACAAGATTGACAAACCTTTAACCAGACTCACTGAAAAAATAAGTGGACCCAAATAAATAAAATAAACAATTACAGGGAGAAGTAACATCTGACATCAAAGAAATACAAAAGATTGTAAGAAAATATTATGAACAACTATATGCCAACAAATTATACAGCCTGGACAAATCAGATAAATTGCTAAAAACATAAAGTCTTCCAAAACTAAATCAAGAAGAACTAAAGAATCTGAATAGACAAATTAAAACTACTGAAATTGAAGCAGTAATTAAAAAAAAATACTCCCAACAAATAAAAGAACAGGACTGGATGGATTCACAAGTGAATTTTTTCACACTTTCAAAGAACAACTAACACCTCTCCTATTCAAAAAAGAACTAACACCTCTCATGCTATTCCAAAAAAAAAAAAAAAAATTCAAGAGGAAGGAAGAATCTCAAGCTCATCTTACAAGGCCAGGTAAATCCTAATTCCAAAACCAGTTGAAGACACTACAAATAAAGAAAATTTAAACCAATATCCCTCATGATAATAGAAGCTACAGTCCACAACAAAAGATTATGTACAGCAATACATAAAAACATCACACACCAAGTCCAGGTGGGATTTATTATGAGGATGCAAGTTTGGTAATATTCACAAATCAGTAAATGTAATATACCACATAAACAAAATTAAGCATAAAAACCACATTGTCATATCAACAGATGCATAAATAGCATTTGATAAAATCCAGCACCCATTTGTGATAAAAACTCTCAGTGAAGTGGGAGTAAACACACCTCAATATATTAAAGGCTATATATGACAAACCCACTGTCAGCATTATACTCAATGGAAAAAAATATATAAACATTCCTCTGAAGATGGGGAACAAGAGAGAGATGTTTCCTTTCACCACTCTTTTTCTACATAATACTGGAAGTTCTAGCCACAGCAATCAGAAAAGAAAAAGAAATAAAAGGCATCAAAATCTGAGAAGAAGTAAATCTGTAATTATTTGCAGATGATATGATATTGTATATAGAGAACCCTAAAGAGTCCACCAAAAAACTACTAGAACTGATAAATGAAATCAGTAAAGTGTCAAGATACAAAATTAATATCCCCAAATCAGTTGCAGTTTTATATGACAATAATGAGCCATCAGAAAGGGAATGAAGAAAATAATCCCATTCACACTTGCTTCAAAAAAGAGTAACATACCTAGGAATAAATTTAACCAAAAATGTAAAACACATGTACCCAGGAAATTATAATATACTGAAAAGTGAAATTGAAGAAGATACAAACAAGTGGAAGCAAATAGCATGTTCATGTGTAGGAAGAATTAACATCATTAAAATGCTTATGCTACCCAAAGCAGTCTATAGATTCAAGCTAATACCTATCAAGATAACAATGACATATTTCACAGACCTAGAAATAATACTCAAAAAAATTTATTGTTGTTCAAGTACAGTTATCTCCATTTTTAACCCACCACACCCCCACCGCACCCACCCCCGCCTCTCCCTTCTTGAACCTAACCCCTTTGGCTTTGTCCATGTGTCCTTTATATATGTTCTTTGATGGCCCTTCCCCTGTTATCCCCCCACACTCCTCTTTGGTTACTGTCAGTTTGTTCTTCATTTCAGTATATCCACTTGTATTTTTCTTGCTTGTTTGTTTTGTTGATTAGGTTCAAAAGACATCAAATAGCAACAACAACCTTGAGAAAGAAGAACAAAGTTGGATGAATCATGGTACCTAATATCAAAATATGCTATAAAGTGACAGTAATCAAAAAAGCATGGTATTGGCATAAAAACAGACACATAAATCAATGGAACAGAATAGAGAACCCAGAAATAAACCCATACCTTCATAGTCAATTAATATTTGACAGAGGGAGAAAGCATATACAATAGGCTAAAAATAGTTTATTCAATAAATGGTGTTGGGGAAATTGGACACACACATGCAGAAAAATAAAACTAGACCACCTTCTCTTGCTACACACAAGAATAAATTTAAAATGGATTGAAGATACAAATGTTAGAACAGAAACCATAAAAATCCTAGAAGAAAACATAGGCAGTACAAACTCAGACATTATTTGTAGAAATATTTTGTTTTCTTAAAAGATTTTATTTATTTATTTTTAGAGAGGGAAGGGAGGGAGGGAGAGAGAGAGACATCAATGTGCAGTTGCTAGGGACCACGGCCGGCAACCCAGGCGTGTGCACTGACTGGGAATCAAACCTGTGATGCTTTGGTTCGCAGCCTGTGCTCAATCCACTGAGCTATGCCAGCCAGGGCTAGAAATATTTTCCTTGATATATCTCCTCAGGCAAGGTAAACAAAATAAAAAATAAACGTATTCTGAAGATGGTGGTGAGATAGGTGGAAGTGAGTCCACTTTTCCCTGCACACAGGTGGAACACCTAGCCAATCTTCCGAGGAACAGAGTGAACAGCCAATGAAATCCTAGCATCTATGAGGTTGGAGGCCAAAAACTGTAGGGGACATTGAAAAATCAGATGGTAAGTAGAGTGCTTTAGGGCAATAAGGTCCCTGGGACCAGCGTGGGGAACCAAGGCAGCTGAAGCCCCAGGCCCGGTAGACAAGGGCCTGCTGCAGGATTCTTGGAAGAGAGCCAGTTCAATGGCTCCCTCCCCTGCCAAACAGGATGGATACAGTGGCACCAGGATGGATCTGGATGCTTGAAGTCTCTGGGAGGAATAAAGACAGAGCAGCAAATGCACAAGGGTGGTACCCAACTGCTCAGACTGTGGATGCTGGCTGTGTCATTGCCAGAGAAATTGGGGAGCTGGGTGACACCTAGAGAACGAAGAAGAATTGGGTTGTGATGGACCTTGACACAGATACTCTACAGTCTGGTTGGAAAGTTGGGCTGTGAGAGAAACCAGGCACTTGTTTGGAGTGACAGGTTTGAACAGAAGGAACTTGTTCAAAAAAAAAAAGTAGGGGGGAGCTCTTTGTTCCTGTTTAGGGAGTTCTCCTGTGGCAGCCGCCTGCACCTCCCCCGTTGCACACCCGCAGTCACCACAGTCACTACAGCCTTGCCTGGAGCCCGCCCCTGAAACCACGGCTGCAAACACACTCCTGCCCCCCATCAGGCCCGCCTGCACCCAAGGCCCAAAGGTGGTCACCTACCCTGTCACCCCATGATGCCTTAGCATGTCTTAGCATCAGCAGAAGCCATGCCACCTTTGAGGCAGCATCCCGCCCCCGCCACCACAGCAGTAGAGGCTGTGCACCCACACCTGGCTGCCACCCTAGCAGTGTTCACCCATAACCGCCACCCAACAGGCATGCACCCACACCTGCAGTGACAGCCATGGTGTCACTCCAAGCCTGTGCAGCCAGACTGACTCACTAAGAGGAAGGAGGATGTGCCACCCACAGAAGAGGGAAGCAGGGCTCAGGGAGTCAGCAGTCCCCAGAAAGACTTAACTCAGTGGGGGAGCCAAACTACCCTGAAGAGACTTTGAGTGTTCCTAGCATGCAAGACAGTAAAGAGCGAGAAGGTGGTGTGTGAGTTGCCCTTAATTGGTGCACCTCAAGGACAGCAGTGGTGGACTAAAGGCATAGACTTGGCACAGAAGGGCACTGGAGGCACAGCAGCAAACTGATTAACTGGACTGGAGGCTGGGCAACTATGAAGAGTGCGGCCCACACTTGATCCCCATCTGCACGAAAACACAGGAAGGGAGAAAAGTGATACCAATCCACCCTCAGCCTGCAGTATCCAGGAAGACCAGCAGAACTCCCTTGGCCAGTTTAAAGACAGCAGAAGGCATTTTTTCTTTCTTTTTTTCCCCCACAAGTGAGACAATAAGTCCTGGAGCTATGAAAGGAACACAGCCAGACTGAAATAGGGGTAGTAATCCCAACAACTGAGAAACTGAGATAAATTTCACTTTGCTATTCCAGAGAATTTTCAAGTTATTGTTTACTATTATTATTTTGTTATTTTTACTTCTTTTATTTTATTAGTATTTTCTCTTCTTTTTGTTTAGTTTTCTTCATGTTGTTTGTTTAATTGCATTGTTAGACTGGTTTCCCTTGTTTTCTCTTTCATAGTGTATTTTTAATTTTTCTTCTTCCTTTCACTTGTGTTCCAATAGCACACCACTCTAGGTTGTGTACTTCCTATTCTTGAAATTCAGATCACATAAATTCTGTCATATGATTGTTGTTCCAGTATTATTGTAAATAATTATTGTTCCATACATATTGTAAATACTACACAGCACCTGGATCTTAGCCCATTTCACTGTCTCCCAGAACCTTATTAAAGTGTGGTTAACTCTATTCTCTCACACACTACACCTATTTTCTAACCTTTACTCTCACTATATCTCATAATCTGACCTCCCACAAGCTCACTGTTTTCTGGATCCAACTCACAATCCTTCCTCCCTCTAACAAGAGTTGTATCTTTTTCCCACCCTTTCTAAAAAGTGTCTAGTTGAGTGAAATATCACAGTTAACACTCTATATATCCATAGGATGTCCTAACTCTTCTCTATGGGTTAGTACTTTAAATCCCATTGAATACACTCCCGCTACCTTAATGCATTTGGTCTTCCCCCTAAAACTGACCACAAAAAAGAGTATAGGGGAACTATGAAAACCAGTATATCTGCTGGAACAGATAACCCACCAACAAAGGAACCACCAAGAGATAATAATGAAAGAAGGTGAAGGAATGAGTGAAAGCCGCACTAACCTCCACCCAGGACCAATCTGGAATTACAACTAAATGGTGGGGAAATTACTCAGAACAAACAACTGAATAATAGTAAGAGGGAAGCCTCAAAACCTCATACAGTTGGAAGAACCAGCTTCAACACAACCTATCTGCACCTGCACAACAACATGCAAGATGTGGCATACAAGAATGGCTGAGTGATCCTAAATTAACCAGCTCAAGAGGAGGACCCACCAAAGAAAGACCAAACAACAATCAAAACCCAAATACATCCACAGAGCCAACATAAATGACAGCCCAAGAGCGGCAAGTTCAGGACATCAAGGAAACTGCACCACTGAATCTCACAGATCCCCTACCATAGAAGTTCACACCATAAACACAGGGAGTCAGAAAAGATCAATTTAAGAAGCAGACCTTAACAACAAGAGTCTCAAAAACAAAGGGAAGAGAAAGAAATAAACCCCAAATGAAAGAAAAGAAGGAAGCCTCAGAAAGAATGCTAAATCAAACAGAAGCAAGTCAACTATCAGATATTGAATTCAAAGCAATGGTTATCAGGAAGCTCAATGAGCTCACAAAGAATTACCAAAAACTACAGGGAAACCGAAATGAATTCACTGCAAAATATATCAACATGAAAAAGGAAATAGAAACTATGAACAAGGGCCAAGAGGAAATGAAGAATACAATTTCGGAACTGAAGAACACAGTAGAAGGACTCAAAAGCAGGCTAGATGAAGCAGAGGATTGGATCAGTGAGCTGGAAGACAAAGTAGAAAGAAACATCCAGAAAAAGCAAGAAAAGGAAAAGGGACTTGGAGAGAGCAAAGAGCGGTTAAGGGAAATGCAAGACAACATGAAACATAATAACACACGTATAATAGGGGTACCAGAGGGAGAAGAAGAAGAACAAGGGGTAGAACACAGGTTTTAAAAAGTAATGATGGAGACCTTCCCTAATTTGATGAGATAAAAAGTAACACAAATCCAGAAAACACAGAGAGTCCCAACTGACAGGAACCCAAAGAGGCCTACTTCAAGACACATCCTAATTATAATGGCAAAATTCCAAGACAAAGGGAGAATCTTAAAGGTGCCAAAGGAGAAATGGGAAGTACTATACAAGGGAGCCCCAATAAGGCTAGCTGCTGACTTGTCAATGGAAACGCTCCAAGCCAGAAAAGAATGGCAAGGAATATTCCAAGCAATGAAAACCAAGGGCCTGCAACTGAGACTACTCCATCCAGCAAGGCTTTCAATTAAAATGGAAGGCCAAATAAGGAATTTCCCAGACAAATAAAACTTCAAGAGTAAGCCTCTTCCAAATCAGTTCTGCAAGAGTAGGTAAAGGGTCTTCTTTAAGCAAAGGAATAAAAAGGAGTGAGGGGAAGAGGAATCCAGGTGCAAAAAAAAAAATAGCAATGAATAAGTACCTTTCAATAATAATCTTAAATGTAAATGGATTACATTCTCCAATCAAAAGACGTAGGGTAGCTGAATGGATGAGAAATCATGACCCACAAATATGCTGCCCACAAGAGACCCACCTCAAAACAAAAGACCTGCACTGACTGAAACTGAAGGGCAGAAAAAAAAATGTTCCAAGCAAATGGACAGGAAACAAAAGCCAGGGTAGCCATACTTATATAAGACAAAATAGACTTTAAGAAAAGGCACATAAAAAGAGACCCAGAATGTCACTTCATAATACTCAAGGGAAGAATCCATCAATAAGACATAAACATTGTAAATCTATATGCATCCAACATAGGAGCACCCAAATACATAAAGAAAATCTTATATGACTTCAAGAAAGATATCAACAACACAATTATAGTAGAGGATTTTAATACCCCACTGTAAAAATGGATAGCTCTTCCAAACATTATATGGACAAAGATATTCTGGAATTGAACAATGTCCTAGATGAAATGGTCTTAACTGAAACATACAGTCTTTCATCCCAAACAAGCAAAATACACATTCTTTTCAAATGTACGTGGAATAATTTCAAAGATAGACCACATAATAGGACACAAAACAAGCCTCGACAAATTCAGGAAAACTGAAATCATATCAAGCATTTTCTCTGGCCACAAGGGACTGAAACTAGAAACCAACCTCAGGGAAAAAAACTCAAAAATACTCAAACTCATAGAGATTCAAAAGCATGCTGTAAACAATGAATGGGTCAAGAATGAAATTAAGGAAGAAATGAAAATGTTTCTGGAAAAAAATGTAAATGAACTCACAACAATCCAAAAATTATGGGACACAGTGAAGGTAGTCCTGGGACAGAATGCCATAGTAATATAGGCTTACCTAAAAAAAGGTAAAAACATTGCAAATGAACAACCTAAGACTACAAGTATAAGAACTGAAGGAACAACAACAGATATTGTCCACACCAAGTAGAAGGAAGGAAATAGCCAAGATTAGAGAAGACTTAAATGACATAGAGAATAAAAGCACAATTATAAGGATCAATAAATCCTGGAGATGGTTCCTTAGAAAGATAAACAAAATTGACAAATCTTTAAGTAGACTACTCAAGAAAAAAAAGAGAAAGGATCCAAATAAACACAATCAGAAATGAAAGAGGAGAGATTACAACTCACACCACATAAATACAATGGATTGTAGGAAATTACTAAAAAGAACTGTATGCTAAGAAATTTGAAAACCTAGGTGAGACAGACAAATTTCTAGAAAAATATAATCCCCCAAAACTGAATGAAGAAGAGGCAGAGAGCCTGAACAGAAAATAACAGCTGACAAAATTGAAGCAATAATCAAAAAACTGTTGACACACAAAGCCCTGGACCAGATGGTTTCAGGAAGAATCTAAATGGGATAGATTTAGAAAGCATTTATAGAAGACTTAAACCCTATCATTCACAGATGATTCCCAAAATTCCAAGAAGATGGAAGACTCCCAAACTCTACTTTTGAAGCCATCATCATCCTAATCCCCAAACCAGATAAGGACATAACAAAGAAAGAAAACTTCAGGACAATATTGCTGATGAACATAGAAGGTAAAATCCTCAAAAAATATTGGCAAAATATCCAGCAATTCATTAAAAAGATCATACATCATGATAAACTAAGATTCATGAGATGGATGCAAGGATGGTACAATATTTGCAAATTAATAAGTGTAATATATCTCAGAAACAAAAAGAAAGACAAAAATCTCATGATCATATCAATAGATGTAACAAACACATTTGATAAGGTACAGCACCCATTTATGATAAAAAAAAAACATTCAGCAAAGTGGGAATAGAGGGAGCATTCCTCAGCATAATAAAGGACATATACGAGAGACCTACAGCCAACATCATACTCAATAGGCAAAAATTAAATCTTTCCCACTAAGATCAGGAACAAGACAAGGATGTCCACTTTCACCACTCCTGTTCAACATAGTACTGGAAGTCCTAGACACAATGATCAGACAAGAAAAAGAAAGAAAAGGCATCCACATTGGAAAGGAAGAAGCAAAACTGTCATTGTCTGCAGGTGACATGATAGTGTACATAGAAAATCCTATAGACTCCACCAAAAAGCTACTCAACCTAATAAGTGATTCTGGCAAAACAGCGGCATACAAAGTCAATACTCAGAAATCAAAGGCATTTTTGTACACTAACAATGAAAAGTCAAAAACAGAAATCATGAAAAAATCCCACTTGATATAGCAACAAGAAAAATAAAGTACCTAGGAATAAACCTAACAAAGGAGGTAAAAGCCCTGTACTCCGAAAACTGCACAACACTGAGGAAAGAAATCAAGGAAGACACAAACAAATGGAAGCACATACCGTGTTCATGGATTGGAAGAATTAACATCATGAAAGGTCCATACTACCAAAGCAATTTATAGATTCAATGCAGTCCCTATTAAAGTGCCAATGACATATTTCATGGATATAGAACAAACATTTCAAAAATTTATATGGATCCATACATGACTCCAAAAAAGCTGCAGCAATTTTGAGAAAGAAAAGTATGAGAGATCACAATACCTGATATCAAACTGTATTAAAATGCCACTGTAATCTAAACAGCCTGGTACTGGCACAAGAACAGACACACAGACACATGGAACAGAAGAGAGAGCTGAGAAATAAACCCAAGTATCTATGGTCAATTCATATTCAACAAAGGTACAGCAACATAAAATGGAGTAAAAATAGCCTCTTCAAGAAATGGTGGAATTGAACAATGGGAGAGCTAGACAGCTACATGCAAAAAAAATGAAACTAAATCAACAATTTACACCATAGGCAAAAATAAATTCAAGGTGGATAAAAGGCTGAATTATAAGCTGTGACACCATAAAAGTCCTGGAGGAAAACATAGGCAGGGAAATCTCAGACATTCTATGCAGCAACATCTTCACTGATATGTCCCCTAAAGCAAGGGACATACAGGAAAGAATAAAGAAATGGGACCTCATCAAATTAAAAAGCTTCTGCATGGCTCAAGAAAACAGCATTAAAATGAAAAGAGAGTCAAGTATATGGGGAAAAATATTTGCCAATGATACCTCGGACAAGGGTTTGATTTCAATATGCTCAGCTTCACTAGACATCAGAGAGATGCAAATTAAAACCACAATGAGATACCACTTCACACCAGTGAGAATGGCCAATATAAACAAATCAACAAACAAAAGGTGCTGGAGAGATTATGGAGAAAAGAGAACCCTAGTGCACTGTTGGTGTGAATGCAGACTGCTGCAGGTACTGTGGAAAACCATATGGAATTGCCTCAGAAAACTGAAAATGGAACTGCTTTTTGACCCAGCAATTCAACTGCTGGAATTTTATCCTAACAACTCTGAAACACGAATCCAAGAGAACCTAGGCACCCCAATGTTCATAGCAGCACAATTTACAATCGGTAAGTACTAGAAGCAACCTTAGTGCCCATCAGTAAATGAGTGGATCAAACAAGTATGGTACATTTACACATGGAATACTACACAGCAGAGAGAAAGAAGGAGCTCCTACCCTTTGCAACAGCATGGATGGATCTGGAGAGCATTATGCTAAGTGAAATAAGCCTGGCAGTGATGGACAAATACCATATCATCTCACCTTTAACTTGAACCTTGAACCTTAACTTGAACCACAAAACAAATAAGCAAGGAAAATATAAGCAGAGACATAGAAATTAAGAAGAAACTGACAGTAATCAGAGGGAAAATTGGAATGGATTATGGGGGGGGAGGGGCAAAGGTTTTTCAGAAACAAGTATAAAGAACACATGGAGAAACTCAAGGGGATGTGGAGCAGGGGAGGGAGGTGGGGGTGTCTTGTGTGTGTGTGAGTTGTGGGGGTAAATGCAGACAACTGTACTTGAACACCAATAAAATAATGTTAAAATAAATAAAATAAAATAAAATAATAAACAAATAGGACTACATCAAACTGAAAATTTTTCTACAGCAAAGGTCAGTATCAACAAAAATGAAAAGACAACTCACTGAATAGGAGAATATTTTTGCTAACACATCTGATAAGGTTTTAATATCCACAACCTATAAAGAACTTATAAAACTCAACACCAAGGAAACAAATATTCTAATTAAAAAATGGGCAAGAGACTTGAATAGATCCTTTTCCAAAGAGGACATATCAATGGACAATGATGTATGAAAAGATGCTCGATGTCACTAATCATGAAAGAAATGCACATTTAAACCACAATGAGATACCACCTCAAACCAATCAGAATGGCTGCCATCAATAAATCAACAAACAACAAGTGCTAAAAGGGATGTAGAGAAAGGCAAACCCTTCTGAACTGTTAGCAAGAATTCATATTGGTACACTACTGTGGAAAGTAGTATGACACTACCTCAAAAAATTAAAAATGAAACTGCCTATGACCTAGTGATTCTATTTCTTAGAGTTTACACCAAGAAACCCAGAACACTAATTCAAAAATATATATGCATACCTATTTCATTTCAATATTATTTACAATAATAATAATAGTTTTTGAAGCAGCCCAAGTATCCTTCAGTAGATGAGAGGGTAACATAGCTCTAGTACTTTCCCACAATGGAATATGACTTGGCTGCAAAAATGAAGGAAAATTTACCCTTTGTGACAGTATGGGTGGACCTAGAGAACATTATGCTAATGAAATAAGCCAGAAATCACATATTTTCACCTCTATATGGAATCTAATGAACAAACTGAACTAAGAAGTGAAATAGTGATAATCTCATAGATAGAGCACAGGTTGACAGCTCAGGGTAGTTTCAGGGTGGAAGGATCAAGCAAAAATGAAAAAGAACTCATGGACATGGACAACAGTATGGTGATTGTATGATAGGATGTTAGATGGAGGAGGAAGAGGGTATAAGGGGTATAAATGGTAATGGAAAGAAATATAATAAAATGCCATGTGGTTAAAAATAAATAACAATAAAAAATCCAATAAAACATTTCCATAAATTTTCCAGCAGCAAATAAGTAAATACATTTCCTTAAAAACAAACAAACAAACAAAAAAAAACCTTAGCAGTCAGTTTAGCCATAAGTATTACTGTGGTTGGGGTATTTTGTGTTCATAGCTCTCACTGGGCAATGAAATCAAAGATGGAGGGGAGAAAAAGTGGAGTTGAAGAAAACTATTAGAGAGAAAGACTCAACACCATACTGGAAAAGCAGGAGGGATAAGGTGAAGGTAATAGAAGTGGCAGGGAGAGCACATAGAAGCAATGGTGTAAGTTACCTACTTTGGAAAAATAGTGTTCTGTAGCATTCTACATGTTTACTTCCAAGTATTCAGCCTTGTGACTAGTGTGTCTATTTTGTCAATGAACATCTACTATGTGCCAGGAACTCAGCCTGGTACTTTTATTTTATTTAAAAAAATGTTCAAATACAGTTAACATTTAACAATATTCTATATTACTTTCAGGTTTTACAGCTAGGTACTATCATACTATGTTTAATCCCCAGCTTCACTGGTGCTATTTAAAAAGCAACAAATTTAGGTGATAATAAAGAAACTAATAATGACCTCAAACTCAATGCTGTGATGTTAGCTTTCTCTATTTATTTTCAGATGTGTGAGTACTTACAGTGGATAAATGCATTGTTTGGTTTTGATTTTGGTTTTGATTCCTATATCCACTTAATGAGGTAGGGATCCTTATCTGTATTTGAAAGATAAGAAAAGAGACATGATCCTAAAGTGACATTTCAAAATGACATCCAATTTATTTCTGTCCACTGTTACAATTTGAGGATGAAGATACAATCCTTTATGCCTTGGTTTTTCTTAGTTCTATGAGAGACAGCCAGTGAAGCATTTTCACCATCCCAAGGTCCTTAACTGGTATTTTTCTAAGTTTCACTGCTTAATGAGCAGGGTATCCACAGAATTCTATCTATAACAAAGTAAATTTAAGCTAGTGTTTTCGATACTCTTAAGCTGAAGGATTTATCTCACTATGGCAAATGACATTATTTTAAGTGTAAAGAGGGAGGAAAGCACATTGTCAAGGCATTTACTGACTGCAAACTTTCTACAGCCCCCTCATACTGCCCACCTTCTTCTTGAAGAAGGACTATAAATGCTTGGAGCCACTTGCAGAACTTCATGGATCAACAAAGAGGTGAAGCAATTTTTCTGACTGTGACTTTCACCTGGGTCACCACAACTAAACCTCACATATACTGCTCCAAACTGCCTAGGTTTACTAGCCCTGAGAACTGCTGTGGACTCAACCATGTTCTTTATTATAGGTGATAATAAAATAACTAATTATGATATAATCTCAACCCTTGTTCCTGATTGTCAGCTTGCTCCATCAATTCTTGGGCACTTGAACACTGAATTTCTTAGACAGTACTTGTGGTCAATCCTAGGACACTGTATATGATTACATGATGAATATTGTTTAAAATACAATTTCAGGGGAAAAGAGGAAGGGTTTACAGGAACAGATATAAAGGACATATGGACAAAAACTAGGGGGTGTGGAAATGGGAGGGAGATGGGGAGGGATGGGTGGGTGGCCTGGGATGGGAGTAAAAGGCACAAAACTGTACTTGAACAGTGATTAAAATAAAATTAAAAAAATAAAATACAATTGACTTACTCATCCATTTACTCAACCACACTTAACTGCACTCCTAAAGTGCTCACAGAATGCTGCTAGGCAGTGAGGACACAGAGTTAAAAAAGAAATGTTTCTCTGTTCTCAAAGGGCTCAGAGTCTCCACATGTGCTTTCATAAAATGAAAACATCTTTATCAACATGTAAACATCCATAAGCTTTATATAAAGAATGAATTGAAAGTTTTAGGTGTTCTGAATAATAGCTTTTATATTTGACAACTAATAATAATACTTTCCATTTGTGTAACCAAATCTCATTTTTCAATGCATTTTTACCTTTGATTCACATGAATCCTATGATGGCCTTGTAAGATAGGGAGGGATGGTATCTTCACCTCTAGCTTGAAGATACAAAATATATAGCTCAGAAGTTAAGTATCTTGCCCAGTGTTTTACAGATTATAAACACGAGGGCTTGACCACAAACCCATGTTCATCTTTCCTAGGTCCACTGCTCTTCCCTGATTATGTCATTATTTCACTTAAATTTAATCAACCCCAAAAGAAATCCTGCAGCTTTTAAGCAATCATTCTTCATTCTCCCATCCCCCAAGCCACTGGCAACCACTAATCTATTTTCTATTTCAATGGTTTTGGCTATTCTTTACATTTCATATAAAAGCAATCATACAATAGGTGACCATTGTGTCTAGCTCCTTTCACTCAGCATAATGTTCTCAAACATGGATCACTTTGTTCCTTTTTATGGCCGAAGAATATTCCATTATAAGTATAAATCACACTTTGTTTATCTATTCATCCATAGAGGGTCATTTAGGTTGTTTCCAATGTTTGACTGATATGAATAATATCATCATGAGCATTCATGTATGTTTTTGTGTGAACATATGTTTTCAATTCTCTTGGAATTGCTAGACCACATAGTAAATTAGTGACTAACTTTTTGCAGAACTGCCAGATTGTTTCCCTCTTTTTCTTTTTGCTCTGTACTTAGTATGTTCCAACATATTACATATTTTTATGAACTATGTCATAACAAAGTGTTTCATTTTGTAAACAAATAATGTATGCTGCAAAAGACTTTCAGAGTTCAGGCAATACTCTAAAATACATATGGAATGTCTGAGATAAGAGGGAACTTCAGTGGTAAGAACTACAATACAAGGGGATGTACCTAGAAGATAAGCTTTGAAGAGGTGATATAGCCATATTTTGAATCTTGATTCATATGGTGCTGATTAAACAATTTCACATCTAAGCTATAGACTAATGAATTTATCCATTTAGATTCAAAAATCTATATGTAGACAGCACACGATTGGAATCTCACAGATTTTCCTTGGATATGTGTGTTCACATGACCTATGTCATCCTCAACCACATACAGATTCTGTTAGGATATGTGCAAGAACCTTCTCTGTGGTTTGCTCCCCATCACTAGAAGAGGTAATTTCTGGCAGGGTCAGGAAAAACCTGTCCTTAGAAGCAGCCAGGATATACACATGCTTCTGTGTATGTGTATGTTTGTGTGTTTCTAATCACAGATTTGTGTGATTGTTCAGGGAAGGGAATGCAGATGCACATACTTAACTTGCACTTTCTTGGTGGAATACCCACTGAGCTTGCACTTCTTTGCTTGTATTCAGAAACTGAATTTGGTGATATTCCAGGTAATTGGAATATTTTCCATTAAGAGAATTTTGTAAAGAGTAAAATTTATGGCAGTCTGAAGATGCAAATGTCTGGTGAATATGTCAGATGAATCATAATTTCCCAGCCAAGCTGTAACAGTTTTTGCCTAGTCATGAGAAAAGATACAGTCTTGCATTATCATGATGGAACATTATGCATTTTCTGACAACTATTTCTGGATGCTTTTCATCAATTGCTGGTTTCATTTGGTCTATGAGAGCAATACTTGTTGAAATTAATTGTTAAGTTTTCCAGAAGGAGCCTATAATTGAAGACTCCCTTCAATCCCACCATACACACAACATGACCTTTTTTTGGATGTAGATCAATCTTTTGTGTGGTAGGTCATGGTCCATTTCATTTGCCCCAGTCTCCTCTGTTCTACATTATTGTAAAGTATCCAGTTTTCATTACTGATAAGAATTTGTTTTTTAAAAATGGAACATGTTCATTACATTTAAGTACAGAATTACATGTGGAAGTAAGGTCAAGAAGTTTTTTTTTAATAGAAATTTATTTATTTATCTATTTGTTTATTGTTGTTCAATTACAATTGCCCCCATTCCCCCCCTTTACTTTCTTCTGCCCTGCCCACTCCCCTCTCATTGTCCTTGTCCATAGGTCTTTATACATGTTCCTTGACTTGACCCTTCCTCTTCAAGAAGGTTTTTTTCACTTATGTGGAACCCAAACATCAAAGTGATTAACATAACCAAGCTGGTACAAATTATTTTCAATGCTTGATTTGGGTATTTTGACTATACCAGCTATCTCCTCCTGCATGGTATAACCATTTTTTTAAGTTTTTATTGATTATGCTATTACAGTTTTCCCAATATTTTCCCCTTTACCCCTTCTCCACCCTGCACCCCCAACCCTCCAGCATTCCCCCACCTTAGTTCATGTCCATAGGTGGTGCATATAAATTCTTTGAGTCATCTGTTTCCTATACCACTTTTTATCTCTCCTTGTCTATTTTATGCCTACTAATTGTGCTTCTTCCCTGTACCTTCCCTCCCCTGTTCCTTCCTTTCCCCCTCCCCACTGAAATCCCTCCATGTGATGTACATTTTTATGTTTCTGTTCCTGTCCTGGTTGTTTGCTTAGTTTTTGCTTTTGTTGTTTTTCTTTTTCATTTAGGTTTGTTTGTTGATAGCTGTGAGTTTGTTGTCATTTTACCGTTCATACTTTTTATCTTCCTTTTCTTAGATAAGTCCCTTCAGCATTTCATATAGTAATGGATTGGTGATGATGAACTCCTTTAACTTGACATTATCTGGGAAGCACCTTATCTGCCCTTCCATTTTAAATGAAAGCTTTGCTGAATAGAGCAATCTTGGATGTAGATCCTTGCCTTTCATGACTTGGAATACTTCTTTCCAGCCCCTTCTTGCCTGCAGTGTTTATTTTGAGAAATTGCCTCAGCCTAATGGGAACTGCTATGTAGGTAACTCTCTCCTTTCTCCTTGCTTCTTTTAGGATTCTCTCTATGCCTTTAATCTTGGGTAACTTAATGAGATGTGCCTTGGTGTGTTCCTCTTTGGGCCCAACTTCTTTGGGGCTCTCTGGGCTTCCTGGACTACCTGGAAGTCTATTTCCTTCACCTAGATTGAGGAAGCTTTCCTTCATTATTTGTTCAAATAAGTTTTCAATTCTTTGCTATTGTTCTTCTCCTTCTGGAACTCCCATAATTCAGATATTGGAATGTTTCAAGTTGTCCCAGAGACTCCTAAGTCTCTTCATTTTTGTGGATTCTTGTTTCTTCTTTTTCTTCTGGATGGATGTTCCTTACTTTCTTTTGTTCCAAATCATTGCTTTGAGTCCTGGTTTCCTTCCTGCCACTGTTGGTTCCCTGAATAGTTTGCTTTATTTCACTCTGGGTATTCTTCTTCTTCTTCTTCTTCTTCTTCTTCTTCTTCTTCTTCTTCTTCTTCTTCTTCTTCTTCTTCTTCTTCTTCTTCTTCTTCTTCTTCCTTTTTCTGACCAAGCTCAATCAGTTCTGTGAGTATTTTTATTACCAGGGCTTTGAACTCTCCATCAGGTAGGTTGGCAACTTCCTCCTCACTTAGTTCTCTTTCTGATGCTTTTCTCTGTTCTTTCATCTGGGCCATATTTCTTTGTCTTGGTGCAGCTGATATGTTGTAAGAGGTTGGGACCTTAGGTATTCACTTGGATCAGGCAACCCCCTTTGTTGCGCTGTGGCCCTGCCTATGAGGGAGGGGTCAGAGAGGGAAGTGTGTGGCTTGCTAGTCTCTAGTGCACTTTTCAATGAACTCTTGTGTGAGACTGGATGTTTCTCCCATGGTGGCAACCCCAGCTGTAGCCCACGGTCAGCTGAGTCTCAGATTTCCCCTTAATTCAGCCCTTCCTGTGTAGCATGGAGCTCGGCAGCCAGCCCCACCCCCGTGGCCTACAGTGTCTACCATTTTACTAGTCCAGTTGTTCTGGTTGATTTTTTCTTTAATTAGTTGGTTGTCGAAGTTCCCTGCAGTTTGTTTTTCTGGTACTTTTGGTTCTTTATTGATTTTAGATTGGTTGTTCTCCTTTTGGTTGTTTGAGAAAGAGAAGGGTTTCCACTTATGCCTCCTTCATCTTGACTGGGACTAGTTATAACCATTTTTTAAAAGGATTTTATTTATTTATTTTTAGAGAGAAGGGGAGGGAGGGAGAAAAAGAGGGATAGAAACATCAATCATTGGTTGGCTCTTGTACACCCCCTACTGGGGAACTGGATGGCAACCCAGGCATGTGCCCTGACCTGGGAATTAAATTGACAAACTTTTGGTTTGAAGGCCAGGACTCAATCCATTGAGTAACACCAGCCAGGGCCTACATGATATAACATTGATTGTTCCCAATTAATGTTTTGATTCCATTTGTTGTCAACTTCAACTGATTTACCTAACTGTGGAGCATTTCCTGCAAAAAATCTCAAGCACAAAAGTTCACAAACTACCTTTGACACATTCAATCAATCACAGCACATTCTCCATATTCTGCACATTTTTGGTGTGTTTTAGTTGTGTTTTTACCCTTATTAAAATAATAAAGCATAATATTCCAGAATTGCTGCTTATTTTCTTCCATCTTCAATATTAAAATACCTACATGAAAATCAATTTTGATAAGTATTTTTAAATTCATGCTGATATAACAGCTGTCACAATATAATTTGACAAATTGGAGTGAAGTTAAAGACAATAAGCTCTACTGAAGCCATCTTATGGAAAAAACTGAATGAACCCTCTGGCCAACCCATACAATTTCTGAAAATCAATAATCCCTATATACCACATGAACAAAATGAACAATAAAAACCACATGATCATATCAATAGATGCAGAGAAAGTATTTAGTAAAATCCAACATCCATTTATGATAAAAAAAAACTCTCAACAAAGTAGGAATAGAGGGAACATAGCTCAACTTAATAGCAGCCTATTATGACAATTCAATAGCCAACATCACATACAATGGACAAAAACCAGAAGTGTTTCCCTTAAAACTGGGAATAATACAAGGATGTCTGGTTTCACCACTCAAAATCAACATAGAACTGGAAGTCCTAGCCACAGCAATCAGACAAAAATAAGAAATACAAATCATCCAAATTTGAAAAGAAGTAAAACTGTCATTATTTGCAAATTATATGACATTGTATATAGAGAATCCTAGAGGTTCCACCAAAAAACTACTACAATGGTAAATGAAGTCAGTAAACTAGCAGGGTATAAAAGAAATATCCAGAAATCAATTTCATTTTTATACACCAATTGTAAACTATCAGAAAGGGAATCTTTAAAAACATTCCATTCACAAATGCTTCAAAAAGAATAGAATACCTAGAAATAAATTTAACTAAGGAAGTAAAAGACCTGTGTTTGGAAAATTAAAAGGCAATGAAGAAAAAAAAAATGAAGAAGATATGAATAAGTGGAAGCATATACCGTATTTATGAATAGAAAGATTTATCATTAAAAAGACCATACTACCCAAAGCAATCTATAGATTCAGTGCAATTCCTATCAAGGTATCAATGGCATATTTCAAAGGACTACAATAAATATCCCCAATAACCCCCAAATTTATATGGAACCATACAAGGTCTTGAATAGTAACAGCCACCGCGAAAGAAAGAAGGACAAGTTGGAGGTATTATGCTACCTGATATTAAACTATAATATAAGGCCATAGTAATCAAAACAGCATGGTACTGACATAAAAACAGACATATAGATCCAAATAACAGAATAGTGAGCATAGAAATAAATCCATGCCTTTACAGTCAATTAGTATTTGACAACAGAGGCAAAAACATTCAGTGGGATAAAAATATTCTTATTCAATAAATGATGTTGGGAAAATAGGGCAGACACATGCAACAATTAAATTAGAACACCTTCTTACACCATATGCAAGATAATTAAAAATAAATTAAGCACTGAAATGTTAAACTTGAAACCATAAAAATCCTAGAAGAAAACTTATGCATAATATCTCAGACATTTCTCATAGCAATATTTTTTTTCTGATATATATCCTTGGACGAGGGAAACAAAAAGAAAAATTAAAAAATGAAACTATATCAATCTAAGACTTTTGCACAGCAAAGGAATTCATTGCAAAATGAAAAGAAAACCCATTGAATGGGAGAACGTATTTGCCAATGATACATCTGATAAGGGGTTAATAACCAAAATTTACAAAGAATGTATAAAACTCAACACCAAAAACAAACAAACAAACAAACCAATCCTATTAAAAATGGGCAAAGGGCCTCAATAGGCACTTCTCCAAGATGACATAAAGATTACCTATAAACATATGAAAAATGTGCAATATTCCTAATCAACAGAGAAATTCAAATAAAACCACCATGAGATATCACCGCACACCTGTTAGAATGGCAATCATCAATAAATCAACAAACAACAAATGCTGGCTAGGATGTGGAGAAAAGTGAACTTTCATGCTCTGTTGGTGAAAATGCAGATTGGTGCAGCCATTGTGGAAAGCTGTATGAAGTTACTTCAAAAAATTAAAAATGGAACTCCTGTGTGACCCAGCAATTGCACTTCTGAGAGTATATTAAAATATGCCTGAAACATTAATTTGAAGAAATATATGCACACCTATATTTATTGCAGCATTATTTAAAATAGCCAAGGTTTAGAAGCAGCCCAAGTGTCCATCAGTAGATGAATGAATAAAAAAGCTGTGGGCAGGCAGCAGAAGATGTCTGCTGTTGAGAACTGCCCTGCCTGGTATCAGAAGCTGTAATCCCTGTCAAGGCAAAGGCTGAGGGAATGACCTTGGACTGTAAACCAGCAAGGAGACAAAAGCTTATCTCCCTGGCAGGACAACAACTTCTGCTCCTTTTACTTCACCCTGCCTGGCTCCCAATGCTTGGTCGGTTAGCCAATGATGGGTAAGATTCTCCAAGGTGTGAACAACCTAAAACAGGCACAATCACGTGAGAGGCCCCCAAGGAAGGACTTTGGGGACTACAACAAAAGGGGGTGATGGGCTGTCGCCCCTCGGCTTTGACATAGCCTGAGTCCTCATTGTCTGTGAGAAAATCTCCTAGTCTCTTGGCTGCCTTACTTCCCTTGCTCCACCTAAGCCTGAAACAATGATGGAGGGTGGTGCAGCCCTGTGCTGGAAAGGGTGAGTTCCCCAGGTGATCAGGCCAAAGAAAGAATATGTAAAATCCTGTGAAACCTGCTTTGTTTAGAATGCTCTCAGTTGAATGATAAGGGTCCAAGGAAGAAGTAAGTTTGTTCCTTAAAGTTTTTACAGCTCTTTGGCCATCTGACCCTGACTCAAAATAGGCCCTCAGAGTTCCTTGCTATTTGATCCTTACTTCCAGGCAATGAGTAATGAGCTTTACCTGACTTCCTGTGTAAATGAACCCAATAAAAGCCGTTGAGGAAAAGGCTCTTGGTCCTTCTCCTTCGAGAGATCAGCCACCTTTCCTCCCCAAGCAGATCAGGTCTTGGTAGAATTATTCTCATGTGTGGCAGATGGGGGGCTCAGTAGACAAAGCTCCCCCACAGTCTGAGAAGTAGGCAGGAGCTGAGGCCACTTGCTTGTGCACTCAGTTGGGACTCTTAGCTGATCTTCTGAAAAACAAAGTGAACAGTCTCAGAATCTTGGCTGATATGAAGTTTGGAAGCCAAAGTGTGTAGAGGATACCTCAAAATAGGCAATAAAGAGGTTTTATAAGTGGATGGGGAAAGTCCTGAGATGTTTCACCAGAAACCACTGCTGAAGTGAGGACAACATCAAAGAGCCAGGTCAAGGATAGCAGCCTAGCAGGTACCTCCCCTTCCAGAGCAGTGAAACCACAGACCTGTGCCAGGAGTGACTTGAATGCACAAAGTCACTAAGGAGAAACAGGCTGCATACAGCTGGTGGTGCACCCAAGCTGGGTCAGTGGTCACCAGCTAAGACAATGACAGAGTAGGGGGAATTCTGGCTGCACCTGGAGCTGGAGAAGAGGAAGGTTACAACTGGCCATGAATAAGATATGAATTTCTCATATCTTATGAATAAGACTCTTGAATTTCTGGAGAGCTGGAATGTATGGAAAACTGGGAAGTGGCTTGGAGTTGTAGCAGTGCCCACAGGGCCTTTTTTCAAAAGGGCAACTGAAGCACATTGGGCAGGCACCTCACATATACAGCTGCCTGGCCATCAAAGAGGGAGGATTGTGGGTGCAATTTGCTCCCACTCAGTGCACCTGGTAGATTTATCAAAGGGTGCAAAATGAGTTGGTTTCTCAGACCCAGGCTGGTGCAATGGTGAAGAGTGGAGAGTGTGGGCTGCAGAATGCTCTGAGGGCAGTGGGCTAGGAACTGTGTACTTCTGATTATTGTAGGCTAGACTGAGCCCCCTGCCTTTTTTTCTTTTCCTTTCTTTTCTCTTTTCTTTTCTTTTCTTT